>BPLR01021374.1:0-137071 GCA_021605095.1 Caerostris extrusa
ATAAATCTCGCTATGAATTTAATTTAATTAATTAGTTTAGTTTTTATTTAGATTTAAATTGCTTTGTGTCTACCAATGGATGACACCAGATATAAGAGGAGACTTCTCAACTCTATTTGTAGTAGCACTTCTCAGCCAATGCAGAAATGGAATGGTTGGAGATTTTATACAGGAAAGTGGTTCAGGCAATGCAGAGTCACTTCGGAATTGAGTTTTAAAAGTTAGTACCAGATTCAAAGTATGCAGCATCTAAAGAGACAGTTCGGTATCTTCCATGCATATATGAACATCTTTAACTACATAATACAAGTTCTTTTTAAATGTTAGTACTTTTATGAGGTGCATTTCATTATGATTATTAATTACTTTTCAAACAATTGCAATGTGATTTTCTTTTACCTAATTGTATTTGATAACCAATGCATCTTTTAAGACTTTTATAAAATAGATTTTTCTAATATTTTAATTGAATAATCTTTACTTTTTTGCACTTTACCGTGATGAACCTCTTTAAAATTCTGAGTTATGTGTTATTTGTTATTTTTCTATTAATTTAAAATCTATATTATTTATTTTATTTTTAAAGCTTGTTTTTACTTGCTTAATGTCTGAATGAAGTAATCATGAAAGCTTCCATGTGATTTTTATAATGAACGACAAGAATTATCTCGTGTTGTAACGAGTAATGTATAAAAGGAAGGAAAATCAGATAAAATGGCGCTATTTGTTTCATTAACTTTTCTAACAACCTGAAATATTTCAGCTTATTTTAAAACATTTAATAATGGTAATATTTTAGACTTAGGGAAAATTTTTTGACAGTAATACAAAAATGTATTTCTATTTTTTTTTTTTATGTACTTGTGTATTTCTATTTTTTCTAAAGGTTTGTGTGAAATCCCACATTGAAATTTTTAATCAGATTTGTCTAGGGTGAATATGGAAACAAAAAACTCACTGCAAGAACAATTGTTTAGGACAGTATTCAAGCAAATCGTGGAATAAATAATTTCGCAGGACAAAATGAATGTATATAAAAAATATATATCTAATATATTTGTTTTTCCAGACAACTAATGTTTTTCTTTTCGCACTGTTTTCTTTTTTTTTTTTATTTCTGTGTTCTTTAAAATAATAAACATATAAATAAAACATATATGCTTGTCTCGTACAGGTCTTGACATATTCAATATAATTATTTATTGAAACTAATTAATTCTTAATTTTGTTGTTGTATATAAAATTGTAACATCTTTGTATAAATCTTGCCTATTTTTTTTTTTTATTTTACTTGCAGACATTGTTAGCAGTTTTGAAGGCAATTCGAAGATACACCACTGTCCCCTTTTGCGAATATAGTTCAACATATACCACTAGTGTGAAAAAGCATGTGTTAACTCACACCGAGGAGCTACCTTTTAAGTGCCTTTTTCGGTGTGGCCAAAACATTCAGTGCGGAATCAAACATGAAGGTCCATCTGAGGACTCACACCGGAGAACGTCCCTATCAACGTGTTTGTGGCAAGACTTTCTCTCAGAATATTCATTTACTGAGACATCTAAAAATTCATTGAGAAAAGGTCAAAAAGTTTTATCTTAAGCGGACATTATTCTAATAAGATATTTATGTTGGTGAACTATGAGAACTATCTATTTGAAATGCGATTTTTTAGATATGTAACCTTAATTCTTTTTGGTTTTATGAGTGAGATGTACTTTTCAAATTCTTTGATCTTTAAAACAATTCTTTGTGAAATATTGTACGATGTTACTTCATTTTTTTACTATGACAAAGTAATAAAAATTATTCAGGGATTTTTATAGAAATTCAACATATGAATTATGTTGGAAAATAAAGTAGATAATTTGCTCATCGTCTTCTTTTCTATGTACAAAAGAAACTTATTATGTGAGTTTGTTGTATGTTTCAAAAGTAATCATATTGTGTTATATTCTAGCATTGGTAATAAACTCTGTTATAAATATAATGTTTTTGTGAAATTTTCGCCCTTAACATTTATTTACCTTTTCTTTTGAATTAGCAAATTTGTAAATATGTTTTCTATAATTTTATATTTCCATACTGTGCTGTTTTAAAGTTTTGAGCAAAGGTCATAACAACCTTTACTGTTAACGTAATTTAACTTGTGTTGCAAAGAGTAGTTTTTAATGCAAAGTGCAAAGATGTTCAGTATTTTTTACGTACAATAAATATAATATTATGTTCCAATAGATTTTTTTTTAAAATGTTCACTCTATTTTCTTAAAATTAAATTTCAGAGAAATATATTAGTGTTTTACATTAAATAACTGGTAAAAGTGTTTTTAATAACGTATATTAAACACATAATAAGGTTTTCAATATGCAGAAAAATAATATCATTACTAGCCTATGTCAAGAAAATTTGTGAAGTATTTTTTAAAGTTTCTGTACCACCCTGCAGTAGTAGTAAAATTTATTTCCTGCGGAGTTGTATGTTGTGGTTCTAACCTCATAACGATGCGTAAGTTGAGCATTTTAAATTGCAGTGGAGAAAAGAACCTTTCTCACTGGTAACACAACACCTAATACATTTGATTCTATGCAACTAATTTTTTTTTTTTGCACTCTTATTTTTATTAAATTCCTACAATTAGTTTACACTCTCCCTATATATATCTTGTTCACATTTTCAATCGTTCATAAAATACTTTTTATTCATACACTCAAGTTGAAATACATTTTTTTTTCCACTTTTAGTGGATGAAACTTGCTGTTAATAGAGTTTTTCAAATATTAATTCCTTAATTTAATTTAATTAATTTTTAATAAATTTTAATAATTTAATTTAAATATTTAGATTTAAATTGCATGTGTCTCCAATCGATGGCACCAGAGGTAAGAGGAAAATTGTAACTTTATTTGGAAAGGACTTTTCTGTAATATAATGAAAAAAAGTAGTAATCGACTTTAAAAAAATTACTTTTTATTACGTGTTCATTAAAATAATGAACATATAAATAAAACATAGGCGATTGCTCCGTACATGTTGCTATGCCTTCATGAAATATTGAATATGATTATTTGTTGAATTTAATTATTTCTTCATTTTTTATATGAAATTGTAACATCTTTGTATTAATGCAGCATATGTTTTTTTTTTTTTATTTTACTTGCAGGGATTGTTAGCAGCTTTGAAGGCAATGTGAAGATGCACCATTGTCCCATTTGTGAATACCACTCATACTATCTTAGTGATGTGAAACGGCATCTTTTAACTCACACTGGAGAGCGACCTTTTGACTGTCCGTTTCAGTGTGGCAAAGCATTCAGTCTGGAAGGAAACCTGAAGGTTCATCTGAGGACTCATACCGGTGAGCGTCCCTTCAAGTGTCCTTTCCAGTGTGGCAAAGCATTTGGTCGGGATGGAAACCTGAAGGTTCATCTGAGGACTCATACCAAAGAACGGCCCTTTGTTTGCCCTCTTTGTGCCAAGGCATTTTCTCACAATTCTGGATTAAGAGGCACCTCAAAATTCATGCAGAGAATTGACAAAAAGTTTTATCTCAAGGGGACATTATTCTAAGAAGATATATATTTTGATGCTAACTATCCATTTGAAAATTGGGTTTTTATACATTTTAACCTGAATTCTTCTTTTGGTTTTCATAATAAGATGTACTTTACAAATTCTTTGATTTTTAAAGCAATTCTTTGTGAAAGATTGCACAATGTTATTTAACTTTTTTATGATGCAAAAGCAATAAAAATAGTCATTACATTTGCTCTACTAATTTATTCCTTTGCACATTTTTAAAATTAAGAAAGCCGTGTTATTTTATTGCCCTTTCAGATCCTTCGACCGAACCTTTTGAATTAATTAATTTTTTATTCTACTGATTTCATGTTGCATTTATGCATTGAATTGTTATTGTAGAAAATAGCAAAATATTTAAATATATATATATTTTTTGTACATATGAATTTTTTTTTTCTCATGTTGTTCAGTACATATATATATATAATAGCAACAAATCCTCTCTTTGAGATATAAGCATAACTGTGAAAGACCTTAACCTAAACTTTAGTTTAGCTTTGATCTTAATTGCTATGAACATCTTTTTCTAATGATACGGAAAACTTCCAAAGTTCTTTAAATGTTGTACTTTTATAAGTGCATTTCAATTTGTATTTTTTATTATTATTATAAACATTTTGAAACAATTACATTGTATTTTCTTTTACTTAATTGTATTTGCTGATCAATGCAATCTTTAAGACTTTTCAGTATTTTAATGAAATAATTTTAATGTTTCTACTTTACTGTGATGGACTTCTTTACAATTTTGAGTAATGTGTTGCTTGTTATTTTTTATTAATTTAAAATTTATATTATATATTTTATTTTAAAAAAATCTTGTTTTTTACTTTAATGTCTGAATAAGCAAGTTATAACGAAATATTTCATTGGATTTTATAATGAACGGCAAGAATTATCTCTCACGTGGTAACGAGTAATGTATAAAAGGAAAGTAGATCCGATAAAACGGGGGCTATTTATTTCATTAACTTTTCTAACGCCCTGAAATATTTGATGGCGTTTATTTTAGACATTTAACAATGGTAAAATTTTATACTTAGGAAAATTGTTTGACAATAATAAAAAATGTATGTCTTATCTTTTTTGTTTCTCTCCAAGAGGTTTGCGTGACATCCACCTTCAAATTACCGCATTGCGAAGGCTATGATGGTTTCTTATTGGACGCGTTAGAAAATGACTAGTGCGATACCCACTGAACTACATTCTAACAAAATCGTTTTCTCGTTTGAAGCCAATGGTAACTTTATTGATTCAAAGACGGACAAAATTGTTACTTAAGGCCAATTGGACGGCTCCAATATCTGCAGATAAAAGGAAAAAAAAAACTTAAAGAAGTATGTGCTGAATCCAAAAATGTGACAAAAGTAAAGATGTTTTTAATAACAGTTATTGATAACTTTTGATTCGATTTGCGCTCAGCTCACCCAAAACTTTGCAATGAGGCTATAGCATTCTCAAAGATGATGATAATATTTTGCCGTGGCAACAGTAATGTTGAGATAGAATTTTCAATCCACAAAGATAGTCTATCAAAGATATAATATGCGGGAACAAAAACTCACTGCAAGAACGACTGTTTAGGGCAGCATTTCACTGCAAAAACTGCAAGCAAAATTCACTGCAAGAACAACTGTTTATTACAGCATTCGAGCAAATCTCGGAATAAATAATTTTGGAGTGACAAAATGAATATGAATAGAAGAAAATGGCCAAAAAATATAAAAGAAGCCAAATATGAAGAGTAGTAAAGGAATTGAGCGAAAACATGAAAAGAAAATGGAAAGCCTTGTATCAGCTTAAGAAGTAAAACCCCCAAACTTTAAAATTCTTGAAGCGATTGAAGAATAGAGGAAGAAATTGCAGGCCTTAAACTTTTGCAAAAAGGAGCACTAAACACTTTTTAAATTTATTTATTAGTTTTTTTAGTTCACCTAAAGCCGGACTACTTGTTTGAAACCAATTGTTTTTTAATTATTGGTATTTCAATTTTGAAATTAGCAATTGATTATTATTTATAATTTGTTTCATTTTTAAGTGCAGTACTTATTTGTTATTTGGATAATCGTTAAATATCATTAGAGGAATTAAGTTCTTATAATTTGTTGCAGAAAAAGATTTGACGTTGACAGTTAATTTTCATATCTTTGCTAAAATATATATCATTAGGTACTATTATTATAATCTATTTATATTTTTGTTGTGTCATGTTATTATAGTACTAATGCAAAGAGCACTATTTGGTTTTAGTACTGTTTTAGAGTTTTGAGCAAAGGTCATAATAACCTTTACTGTTAACATAACTTAACAAGTGTTGCAAAGAGTAGTTTTCATTCAAAGTTGAAGTGGAAAAGTCTCTAGTATTTTTACATATAATAAATATAATATTCTGTGTTAATAGATTTTTTTAAATGTTCAATCGTTTTTTTTTTAAAGTTACATTTCAGAAAAATATATTGATGTTTTTCATGTTAAATAACGGGTGAAAGTGTTTTTAATAACGTATATTGAACACGTACAGTGATTTTCAGTTGGGAGAAAGCCAGAAAACTAATATCATTGGTAGTCTCAGTCACTAAAATTTAAATGTCTAGTGAAGTTGGGGAATTTTTTTCCACTTTCATTAGCCGCCCTGTAGTAGTAGTAAAATTTATTTCCTACGAGGTTGTATTTTGTGGTTCTAACGTCATAATGATGTATAATGTTTTTACTTTTTGCAATCTTTGTTTTATTTACGTGTTCATTAAAATAATGAAAATTTAAATAAGACAAAGACGCTTGTCTCACAAGTTGTCACATTTTGTTTTTGGTATATTAAAATTATCTATGTTAAATCTATCTGCGAATTATCTATATTTATTAAATCTATATATAAAACCTCTCCGTTTTTTACTTTCTTTTTTAGGGATTGTTAGCAGATTTGAAGACAATGGGAAGCTACATCAGTGTCCCTTTTGCGAATATCGTTCAAAATACACCACAAATATGAAAGGCATGTCTTAACTCACACTGGAGATCGACCTTTCGAGTGTCCGTTTCAGTGTGGCAAAGCATTCAGTCAGGAAGGAAACCTGAAGGTTCACTTGAGGACTCACACCGGAGAACGTCCCTTCCAATGTCCTGTTTGTGCCGAGACTTTCTCAGTAAATTCTAGTTTACAGAGACATCTCAAAATTCATGCAGAAAAGGGGCAAAAAGTTTTATTTTAAGGGGACATTATTCTAAGAAGATGTATATTTTGATGCTAACAATCTATTTGATGCTGTCTAATCTATGTCCTTTTGTATATACCACTCATACTATCTCTAAGATGTGAAAAAGCATGTCTTAACTCACACCGGAGAGCGACCTTTCGACTGTCCGTTTCAGTGTGGCAAAGCATTCAGTTCTGAAAGCAACCTGAAGGTTCATCTGAGTACTCATACCGGAGAGCGTCCCTTTGTATGTCCTATCTGTGACAAGGCATTTTCTCAGAATTTTTGCATTAAGAAGCACCTCAAAATTCATGCAGAAAATTGACAAAAAGTTTTATCTGAATAGGACATTATTCTAAGAAAAATATATATTTTGATGCTAACTATCCATTTGAAAATTGGGTTTTTATACATTTTAACCTGAATTCTTCTTTTTGGTTTTTGTAATACGATGTACTTTACAAATTCTTTGATTTTTAAAGCAATTTTTTGTGAAAGATTGCACAATGTTATTTAATTTTTTATGACGCCAAAGCAATAAAAAAGTCATCACATTTGCTCCACCAATTTATTGCTCTCCCCATTTTCGAAAATTAAGAAATCCGTGATATTTTATTGCCATTTCATATCAATATAATCTGGTGTTCAAATATATTTTCTTTAAATGTTCAATCTATTTTCTTAAATTAAATTTCATAATAAAATATATTCCTTTTCACATTAAATAACTGGTGAAAGTGTTTTTAATGACGTATATACAACACGCACAATTTCTTTCAGTACGCCGAAAACTAATATCATTAGTTGCCGAAGTCAGAGAAAATTATAAGTTTTTTAAATTTATAAATTTAGTCTAGTTTTTCTTTCCGTTTTCTGTTACCACCTTGTAACAGTAGTAAAATTCATTCATGAAATACTTTTTATTCATCCACTCAAATTCAGATACATTTTTTTTTTTTAACTTGTAGGGGACGACACTTGGAGGAAAAGAACCTTTCTCACTGGTACCGCAACATCTAATATATTTGATTCTATGCAACTAATTTTTTCTTTTTGCACTCTTATTTTTATTCAATTCCTACAATTAGTTCACATTCTCCCTACATATATATCATGTTCAAATTTTCAATTGTTCATGAAATACTTTTTATTCATCCACTCAAATTCAAATTACTTGTAGTGGATGACACTGGATGTTCATACAGTTTTTTCAAATATAAATTCATTCATTTAATTTAATTAATTATTTTTAGTTTTTATTTAGATTTAAGTTGCATGTATCTACCG
The DNA here is from genome assembly GCA_021605095.1 of Caerostris extrusa. Taxonomy (NCBI): domain Eukaryota; kingdom Metazoa; phylum Arthropoda; class Arachnida; order Araneae; family Araneidae; genus Caerostris; species Caerostris extrusa. The sequence continues at coordinate 8,060 of BPLR01021374.1, forward strand.
ATAGATGGCGCTAGATATAAGAGGAAAATTTCAACTTTATTTGTAAAGCACTTTTTAGGCAATGCAGAAATGGAATGGTTTTATTGGAGAGTGGTTCAGGCAAAGCAGAAGCCACTTCTGTAATTGAATTTTAAGAATTCGTACCTGATTCAAAGTATACACATTTAAAGAGAGTTCAGTATCTTCGATAATTGCTATGAACATCTTTAACTAATGATACAAGTTCTTTCAATGTTGTACTTCTATGAGTGCATTTCATTATGTGGTTTTTCCATGATGATTATTAATTATTTTGAAACAATTACATTGCATTTTCTTTTACTTAATTGCATTTGACAACCAATGCATCTTTTAAGACTTTTGTAAAATAGGTTTTTCTAATATTTTAATTGAATAATTTTAATGTTTTCACTTTACTATGATGAACCTCTTTAAAATTCTGATTAATGTGTTGTTTCTTATTTTCCATGAATTTAAAATTTTTATTATATATTTTATTAATTAAAAAGCTTGTTTTTTTACTGTAATGTCTGAATAAGCAAGTTATCTCGAAATCTTAAATGGGATTTTTATAATGAACGACAAGAATTATCTCTCACGTGGTAATGAGTAATGTATAAAAGGAAGGAAGATCAGATAAAACGGGTCTATTTGTTTCATTAACTTTTCTAACGACCTGAAATATTTGATGGCGTTTTATTTTTGACAATGGTAAGATTTTAGACTTATGAAAATTTTTTTGACAGTTAGAAAACCTGTCTACCTGTTTTTCTCCAAGAGGTTTTGTGAAATCCACCTTCAAATTATCGTATTACGAACGCTATAATGGTTTCTTGTTGTACGCATTATTTATTGAATTTAATTGATTCTTCACATTTTTTGGTGTATTAAACTGTATTATCTATATTATGTTTTTTATTTCCTTTTGTAGGGATTGTTATAATGAATGAAATACTGAATATGATTATTTATTGAATTTAACTGATTCTTCACATTTTTTGGTATATTAAACTGTATTAACTATATTATGTTTTTATTTCCTTTTGTAGGGATTGTTACAATGAATGAAATACTGAATAGGATTATTTATTGAATTTAATTGATTCTTCACATTTTTGGTATATTAAACTGTATTATCTATATTATGTTTTTATTTCCTTTTGTAGGGATTGTTAGCAGATTTGAAGACAATGTGAAGCTACAACAATGTCCTTTTTGCGAATATCGTTCAACAAATACCACCAATATGAAACATCATTTCTTAACTCACACTGGAGAGCGACCTTACGAATGTCCGTTTCAGTGTGGCAAAGCATTTAGTCAGGAAGGAAACCTGAAGGTTCATCTGAGGACTCATACCAAAGAACGTCCCTTCAAGTGCCCTTTGCAGTGTGGCAAAGCATTTAGTCAGAAAAAGTCTCTGGAATATCATTTGAAGACTCATGACAAAGAACGACCCTTTGGATGTCCTGTTTGTACTAAGACTTTCTCTGTAAATTATAGTTTACAGAGACATATCAAAATTCACGCAGACAAGGGACAAAAGTTTTATCTTAAGAGGACATTATTTCTAAGAAGATATAATGTGGATGCTAACTATCTATTTCAAAGTTTGATTTTTACATTTTAACATGAATTCTTCTTTTGTGGTTTTATAAGTGAGATGTACTTGTACTTTTACGTGTGCATTTCATTATGTGTTTTTATTATTATTATTAATTATTTTGAAATAATTACATTGTATTTTCTTTTACTTAATTGTATTTGCTAATCAATGCATTTTTTAAGACTTATGTAAAATAGTTTATTCTAGTAATTGAATTAAATAATTTTAATGTTTCTACTTTACTATGATGGACTTCTTTACAATTCTGAGTAATGTGTTGTTTGTTATTTTCTATTAATTTAAAATTTTTATTATATATTTTATTTAAAAAATAAACTTGTTTTTTACTGTAATGTCTGAATAATCAAGTTATCACGAAATCTTTCATGTGATTTTTATAATAAACGACAAGAATTATCTCTCACATGGTAACGAGTAATGTATAAAAGGAAGGAAGATCAGATAAAACGGGGCTATTTGTTTTAATGGAGTGTTTTGCATACCGTATTTTGGACGTCCGTTAGCTTTTTCAACCTAGCGCGCATGCTCATAGGAAATATTATTACAGATACGCATGCTCAATTTCCTGAGCATGCGCGCTAGGGAGAAAAAAGCTAACGGACGTCGAAATACGGCGGTATGCAAAAACTCTAATAACTTTTTCTAACGACCTGAAATATTTGATGGCGTTCATTTCAGACATTTAATATTGGTAATATTTTAGATTCAGAAAATTTTTGTGACAATAATAAAAACACGTATTTCTATTTTTTTGTGTACGAGTGTATTTCTATCTTTTTTCTCCAAGAGGTTTGTGTGAAATCCACATTCCAATTATCGTATTGCGAAGGCTATGATGGTTTCTTATTGGACGCGTTAGAAAATGACTAGTGCGATACCCACGCACCTTCATTCTGACAAAAATCGTTTTCTTGTTTGAAGCCAATGGTAACTTTATTTGATCAAAGACGGACAAAATTGTTACTTATTGACAATTGGACGACTCCAATATCTGCAGATAAAAGCAAAAAAAAAAAAAAAAAAAACGTGACAAAAGTAAAGACGTTTTTAATAACAGATATTGATAACTTTTTGATTCGATCTGCTCTCAGCTTACCCAAAACATTGCAATGAGGCTATAGCATTCTCAAAGATGATGATAATACTTTTCCGTGGCAACAGTAATTTTGAGAGAGGATTTTCAATCAGTATAGGTCGTCTACGGGTGAATATGCGAGAACAAAAACTCACTGCAAGAACGACTGTTTATTACAGTATTCGAGAAAATCTCGGAATAAATAATTTTAGAGTGACAAAATGAATAGGAAGCCGAGAAAATGCCATCGTCAGCTTAAAAGCCCCAAACTTTAAAATTCGTGAAGTAGCTCAGAATCGAGGAAGAAATTGCAGGCCTCAAAATTTTGCAAAAAGAAGTATTAAACACTTTATTTTTTAAATTCTATTAATGCTGGACTGCTTGTTTTAAACCAAGGGTTTTTTAATTATTGGTATTTCAATTTTGAAATTAGGAATTAAATATTGTTTTTAATTTGTTTCATTTTAAGTGTAATACTTATTTGTTATTTGGATAATCTTTCAATATCATCCGTTAGAGCTATTAATTTCTTAAGATTTGTTAAAGAAAAATGATGTGAAATAATATTTTCATTTTCGCATGTTTTGTTTATATCTCTGCTAAAATATATATTATTATGTAATATAATTATAATATTTTAATATTTTTGTTGTATCATGTTATTATGGTACTTATGCAAAGAGCACTTTTTAGTTATACTACTGTTTTAAAGTTTTGAGCGAAGGTCATATTAACCTTCATTGTTGACGTAATTGCAAAACATTTTCGGTATTTTTTACATATAATAAATGGAATAAACAGTTTCAGTTGATTTTTTTAAATATTCAATCCATTTTTAAAATTGAATTTTCATAAAATCTTATTAGTTTTTCACATTAAATAACGAGTAAAAGTGTTTCTAATAACTCCTCTTGTACACGTACAGGGGATTGCCAGTAGGGAGATAGCCAGAAATCTAATATGAGAAGTAGCCTAAGTCAGGAAAATTTAAAAGTTTCTTCAAGTTTTTTTTTTTTCCCAGTTTCTGTAGCCCCCTGTAGAAGTAGTAAAATTTAATTTCCTGCAAAGTTGGAGTTTGTGGTTCTAACGTCATATCGATGCGTAATGTAAGCATTTTAAATTGCAGTGGTGAAAAGGACGTTTCTTATTCTTTTCGGCACCGCAACAACTAACATATGTTTGATTCCAGGCAGCTAATTTTTTTTTTCTTTTTGCAGACTATTTTTTATTTACGTGTTCATTCGAATAATGGACATTTAAATAAAACAAAGACGCTTGCGCGTACATGTTGTTCTATATTTTTTTTTAAATACAGAATCGGATTATTTATTGCATTTAATTAATTCTTCACATTTGTTTGGTACATTAAACTGCATTATCTATGCATAAATACAGTCAGTTTTTTACTTTCTTTTGTAGCGATTGTTAGCAGATTTGAAGACAATGTGAAGCTACATCAGTGTCCCTTTTGCGAATATCGTCCAACATACACCACAAATGTGAAAAGGCATGTCTTAACTCACACTGGAGAACGACCTTTCGAGTGTCCGTTTCAGTGTGGCGAAAACATTTACTCAGAACTATGCCCTGAAGGTTCACATGAGGACTCATACCAGAGAACGTCCCTTCCAATGTTCTGTTTGTCTCAAGACTTTCTCTGTAAATTCTAGTTTACAGAGACATCTTAAAAATCATGCAGAAAAGTAACAAAAAGTTTTATTTTAAGGGATTATGTATTTTGGAGCTAACTATCTGTTTGAAAATTCTATTTTTAGACATTTAACTTGAATTCTTCTTTTTGGGTTTTATGAGTGAAATTTACTTTTTCAAATTCTTTGATCTTTAAAACAATTCTTTGTGAAAGTTTGCACGATGTTACTTCATTTTTTTAAAATGGCAAAATAATAAAAATTATTTAGGATTTTTATAGAAAAATCAACAAATGAATTATGTTGGAAAATAAAGTAGATAATTTCTATACACAAAAGAAACTGTTTATTATATGAGTTTGTATATGTTTCAAAAGTAATCATATTGTGTTATATTCTAGCAATTGTAATAAGCTCTATAATAAATATAATGTTTTATGAAATTTTCGCCCTTAAGATTTATTTACCTATTGTATTGAATCTATTCTATTTAATGCAAAGTGCAAAAACGTCCAGTATTTTTTACGTACAATAAATATAATATACTTTTCAAATAGATTTTTTTAAATGTTCAATCTATTTTCTTAAGTTAAATTTCATAATAAAATATATTACTTTTTCACATTAAATATCTGGTGAAAGAGTTTTTAATAACGTATATAGAATACGTACAATGACTTTCCAGTGCGCTTTAAACTAATATCATTAGTTGCCTAAGTCAGAGAATTTATAAGTTTTTTTAAATTCATAAATTTAGTCACGTTTTTCTAGTTTCTGTAACCCCTTGTAGCAGTAGTAAATTTATTTTCTACGAAGATGTATTTTGTGGTTCTAAAGTCCTAATGATTCGTCACATAAGTATCTTGAATTGCAGTGGGAGAAAAGGATCTTTATCACGCTGCTGGTACCGTAACAACTAATACATTTCATTGGATGCAACTAATTTTTTTTTTTTTTTTTTTTTTTGCACTCTTATTTTTATTCAATTCCTAGAAGTTCACACTCTCCCTATATATATATTGTTCAAATTTTCAATCGTTCATAAAATACTTCTCGTTCATCCACTCATGTTCAAATACATTTTTTCCCACTTGTAGTGAATGACACTGGATGTTAATAGAGCTTTTCAAATATTAATTCCTTAATTTAATATAATTAATATTAAATAAATTTTATTAATTTAATTTAAATATTTAGATTTAAGTTGCATCTTTCTACCAATAGATGTCGCCAGATGTAAGAGGAAAATTTCAACTTTATTTGTAAAGCACTTTTCTGTAATATAATGGGGGAAAAGTAGTAATAGACTTTAAAAAATTACTTTTTATTACTTGTTTACGCGTTCATTCAAATAATGTACATATAAATAAAACATATGATTGCTTCGTACATGTTGGTATGCCTTCATGAAATATTGAATACGATTATTTATTGAATTTAATTAATTCTTCAATTTTTTTTAATATGAAATTGTAACATCTTTGTATAAATCCAGCATATGTTTTTTTTTTATTTTACTTTTTGCAGGGATTGTTAGCAGCTTTGAAGGCAATGTGAAGATACACCATTGTCCCTTTGTGTATACCACTCATACCACCTTAGCCATGTGAAACGGCACCTTTAACTCACACTGGAGAGCGACCTTTTGACTGTCCGTTTCAGTGTGGCAAAGCATTCAGCCTGGAAGGGAAACCTGAAGGTTCATCTGAGGACTCGCACCGGAGAACGTCCCTTTGCATGTCCTATTTGTGCCAAGGCATTTTCTCAGAATTCTGCATTAAAGTAAAGCACCTCAAAAGTCATGCAGAAAAATGACAAAAAATTTTATGTTAATCCGACGTTATTCTAAGAAGATGTATATTTTGATGCTACCTATCCATTTAAAAATTCTATTTTTAGACATTTTAATCTGAATTTTTTTGGGTTTTATAAGTGAGATGTACTTTCAAATTCTTTGATCTTTAAAACAATTCTTTGTGAAAGATTGCACGATGTTATTTCATTTTTAAGATGCCAAAGTAATAAAAATTATTTATGATTTTTATAGAAATTCAACATATGAATTATGTTGGGAAATAAAGTAGATAATTTGTTTATCGTCTTTTTTCTATGTACAAAAAGAAAACTGTTTATTATGTGAGTTTGTATGTTTCAAAAGTAATCATATTGTGTTATATTCTAGCATTGGTAATAAACTCTATTATAAATATAATGTTTTGTGAAATTTTCGCCCTTTAACATTTATTGACCTGTTCTATTGAATTAGCAAATTTGTAAATGTTTTCTAAAATTTTATATTTACATACTGTACTGTTTTAAAGTCTTAAACAAAGATCAATAACAACCTTTACTGTTAACGTAATTTAACTTGTGTTGCAAAAAGAGTAGTTTTAATGCAAAGTGCAAAAATGTCCGGTATTTTTTACGTGCAATAAATATAATGTTATATTCGAATAGATTTTTTTAAATTGTGCAATCTATTTTCTTAAAATTAAATTTAGAAAAATACATTTGTGTTTCACATTAAATAACAGGCAAAATTTTCGTTAATAGCGTATATTGAACACATAATAAGGTTTTCAATATGGAGAAAACTAATATCATTACTAGGCTATGTCAAGAAAATTTGTGAAGTATTTTTAAAGTTTCTGTACCACCCTGCAGTAGTAGTAAATTTATTTCCTGCGGAGTTGTATGTTGTGGTTCTAACCTCATAACGATGCGTAAGTTGAGCATTTTAAATTGCAGTGGAGAAAAAGAACCTTTCTCACTGGCACCGCAACATCTAATACATTTGGATTTTATGCAACTAATTTTTTTTTTTTTGCACTCTTATTTTTGTTCAATTCCTTCCATTAGCTCACACTCTCCCTATATATATGTTGTGCAAATTTTCTATCGTTCATAAAATACTTTTTATTCATCCACTCAAGTTCAAATACATTTTTTTTTAACTTTTAGTGGATGACTCTGGATTTTAATACAGTTTTTCAAATATTAATTCATAAATTAATTTGAATTAGTTTATTTTAATTTTATTTAGATTTGAGTAGCATATATCTACCAATCGGTGGCACCAGAGGTAAGAGGAAAATTTTAACTTTATTTGTAAAGGACTTTTCTGTAATATAATGAAGAAAAAGTAGTAATCGTTTTTAAAAAAATTACTTTTTTATTACGTGTTCATTAAAATAATGAACATATAAATGAAACATAGGCGATTACTTCGTACATGTTGCTATGCCTTCATGAAATATTGAATACGATTATTTATTGAATTTAATTAATTCTTCAATTTTTTTATATAAAAATTGTAACATCTTTGTATAAATCCAGCATATGTTTTTTTTTTTTATTTTACTTGCAGGGATTGTTGTCAGCTTTGTAGGCTATCTGAAGATACAGCATTGTCCTTTTGTGTATACCTCATACTATCTTAGCCATGTGAAACGGCATCTTTTTAACTCACACTGGAGATGACCTTTTGACTGTCCGTTTCAGTGTGGGATAGCATTCAACCTGGAAGGAAACCTGAAGGTTCATCTGAGGACTCATACCGGAGAGCGTCCTTCAAATTGTCCTATTTGTGCCAAGGCATTTTTCTCAGAATTCTGCATGAAATAAGCACCTCAAAATTCATGCAGAAAATTGACAAAATTGTTTATCTTAAGTTGACATTATTCTAAGATGTATATTTTGATGCTTTAACTATCTGTTTGAAAAATTGGGTTTTAGACATTTTTAACCTGAATTCTTCTTTTGGTTTTCATAATGAGATGTGCTTTACAAATTCTTTGATTTTTTAAAGCAATTCTTTGTGAAAGATTGCGCAATGTTATTTAACTTTTTAATGATGCTGAAAGCAATAAAAATAGTCATACATCTGTTCTGCCAGATTTATTGCTTTGCTCATTTTCGACAATTAAGAAATCCGTGTTATTTTATTGCCATTTCTTATTTTAATAGACCGAATCCATTTTATTTAAATAAATATTTTATTGTACAGATTTAATGTTACATTTATGCATTTAATTGTTACTTTGAAAAAAAATTAAGACGTATTTTTTTTGTACATGATATCATGTTGTTCCAATATAGATATATATATATATAAACTCATGTTTGTGAAAATTGCAACACCATGAAGGACTTACGCGAGTGAGCTGAAATGTTCAGGAAATTCAAAGTTAGTGCATGATATGCAAATGATTAGAATTTCAAATCCGTAGCGCATGCGTATGCTGAGCAGCGCCCTCTGAACGGCGGATGGATCCGAATAAATAGACGGCTGTAGCTGAGACGTGTATGGTTATCGGTGGTTATCTGCTAGTGGTAAACGTTAGCTCAATCGTTACTAATGCCTCTTCGACGAAAGAGAACGAGATTTGAACAATTTATAGAGTTTGAACGGGGGAGAATCATCGGCCTTCGTGAAGCTGGATTGTCTTATCGTGCAGTAGCCGCTCGTGTGCAGCGTAACAGCAGCACAGTGATGCGTCTTTGGAAGCAGTGGACGGACGAGTGTTGGACAACTCGGAAATCCGGGAGTGGACCCCGAAATGTGACGTCAGCTCGCGATGATAGACACCTGGTCCGCATGGCGCTGACGGACCGTACAGCTTCCTCTAGACAATTGGCAGCACAGTGGTCAATAGCTGCAGGTGTTTCATTGCGTGCTTCATCAATTCGTAGACGTCTGCTGCAGCGTGGACTGCGCGCAAGGACTCCTTTATACAGGATCCCTCTCACGCTAAACCATCGCCGCCTGCGGTTGCAATGGGCCGCTCAGCATAGAGACTAGCGTGCTGATTGGCAGCATGTCGTGTTTTCTGACGAATCCGCTTTAATTTGTGGTGCCATGATGGCCGCATTCGTGTCAGACGTTATGCCGGTGAACGCCACCTTCCGGAGTGCATTATCGAACGCCACAGTGGACGAGCACCCGGAGTTATGGTCTGGGGTGCCATAACATATCACTGGACGATCTCAATTGCTAAGAATTGTGAGCAATCTGAACAGCAACCGGTACATCAGTGAAGTCCTACAGCCCCAAGCTGTTCCCCTTCCTTCAAAGCTTGCCAGGCGCTGTATTTCAACAGGACAATGCCCGCCCTCATATCGCTAGGACTGTTCAATCCCTTCTTTGCAACGCGGCAGGTACAGCTTCTTCCTTGGCCTGCGTATTCTCCCGGTATATGCTCGCCGATTGAACATGTGTGGGAATTTCGTTGGTCGGCGTCTCGCTCGTGATCCTCGTCTTGTTGCTTCTGCAGACGAACTTTGGGTGCGCATACAAAACAATATGGAATGCTCTTCCTCAGGCAGACATTCAAAATTTGTTTGACTCCATGCCACGTCGTGTAGCAGCACTTATTGCGGCGCGTGGTGGCTACACAAAATACTAGATTCCGATCTCTTGTTATTGTTTGTTTGCTTTGAACATTTAATCATTTATTTGTACTCACTACCACTCAACTGTGTATTAAATTTCATTCAATTATGATGATTCCTTCATGGTATTGCAATTTTCACAAACATGAGTTTATATATATATATATATATATAATAGCAACAAGTTCTCTTTGATATATAAGCATAGCTTTGAAAAGCGTGTGAGATTTATTTTTTGCATATTTTGTGAACCTTTTCCCTTGTGATGTTATTGATAGTGGTAATCCGATGTAATACTCGCTGAAAAGGCTGTACTGGAGTAGTTGGAGATTTTAGAGAGGAAAAAGAAGTTTCAGGCAATGCAGAATCCACTTCTGTAATTGAATTTTAAGAATTTTTACGAGATTCAAAAGTATACACATTTAAAGAGAATTCAGCATCTTCCTTAATTGCTAGGAATACATCTTTTAACTAATGATACGAAAAACTATAAATTACTTTCCGTTAAATGTCGTACATTTGAGAGTGCATTTCATTATGTGTGTGTTCACATGAGGGACACATACCAGGGAGAAGCGTGCCCTTCAAGTGCCCTTTTCAGTGTGGCAAACCCTGTTACTGGAAAGAGCAACCTGAAGGTCCCCCACATGAGGTCTCATGCCGGAGAACGTCCCTTCCAAAGTGCTGTTTGTGCTAAGTCCTTAATCATGTACCACATTTACAGAGACATCTCAAATTCATGTAGAAAATCGACTAAAAAGTTTTTATTTTAAGGGGACATTATTCTAAGAAGATGTATATTTCTGATGCTAACGGTCCATGTGAAAATTCGGTTTTTAGACTTTTTAACCTGAATTCTTCATTATGGGTTTTATGTATGAGATGCACTTTTAAATTTCTTTGATTTTTGAAGTAAACTTTTCGTGAAGATTGCATTATGTTACTCAATTTTTTTAGGGATGCCAAAGTAATAAAATTATTTGTAGCGTTTATAGAAATTCGAACATTTGAATTATGTTGGCAATTAAAATAGATTACTAGTTCAACATCTTCTATTCTATGGGCAAAAGAGAATGCCTATGAGTTTATATATGTGCGAAAAGGAACTATTACTGTGTTATTTTCTACCAGTTGCAATAATGTAAGTTTATATGAATTTAGATTTCAGAAATTTGGCCTTTAACATTTAATTTGTGGCATGTTCCTATAAAGATATTTCAAAATATGTTTTTGTATTTCTGAAATGATCTTTTTTTTGTTCTTTAAAATTTATATTTATTGTCTTTCTTCTTATCTTGAAGTTAACATATTATTTTCCAGATATTTAAATTCCAAGCCAAGAAATTATTAAGTGGTAAATTTATCTGATAAAAAATTTTTCAAACTTATCAAAAAATTTAATTCCTATCTCGTTTACACAAAATATTAATATTTTTATTGGCACAAAAATTCAGATAGAAATTTAAAAAAGTAAGAAATCAAATTTTTAAAATGCTTCTTGAAATGTGTCCCTGACGTTTGCTGTTTTCACACACATGAGTTAAAAACATAATTAATCCCTTAGTAAAAAACATTTTGACAGTAAATGTATTTTTTGTGTCATTAAAAAATTTATTTCTTGGGAATAAAAGACTGTGTCCTAATATTAGCATTTTGAGAGTGCTAGTACATACTTCATTCAAAAATTAAATTCTATTATCTCCCTTATTATTTTCTTTTTATTTATATGTGTATTATTTTAAATTCTAAATTTTTGTTATATTTTCATGATGTATCGTACAACACATCATATCAGAACTCTGAACAATCGGAGATTTATTCTATTTTAATGAATTTTTTTCACATTTTTTATTTAAAATCTCTCACTGTCCATAAATGAATAATTGTTTCTATTTGGTGCACATGTAAATAGCACTGTTAAAGGTAATTTGAAGATAAATGAAGCCATCTTTTGCAAATGCTGCTCAACCAAACTTTGTCACTTTAAAAGGCCTTTTCGACTCGCGACTGCAATATTCATTTGGTATCAGTTTGGTGGCTATTTTCAGTCCTTCCACTATTTTGTTTTTATCGTGTGTGAACATGATGTTGTCCTGATTAGGGTCAATGACGTTATCCGAAAATGTGGCCTAGCAAATAAAACTTCATTGCTAGCTTTGGCGGAAAATGGTGTGTTTGGGCCCTTAACTCTTGAAATGCTTCATGAATAACGTTAATCCTCAGGAATTTTCTGGAGAATTTGGCTTTTGCTTGAAGTGTTTTCCGGCATGGTTTTCAATCACTTTACATGTTTTGGGTTGGGATTTTAAACATTTGTAGATCCAGTAACTATTGTACTCTATAGTGTTGATCAATTCCTTCTTTTTGAAGTTTCATATTTATCACTTTTGGCATTTTCCGTGCCTATTGAGCTGTGTAGTGTTTTTATTGTATTTGGCTTTTGAATTTGTCCATTCTTGTGAAGTATTCCAATCAATTGCTTCACATATCTCTTGTATTATTAAAATTTTTCAGAATTTTTTGTATTATTAAACATTTCATGAGTTTATTCATCCGTTCTCAAATGTTCATACATGATAAGTTGAAATTTGCCGAGTAGATTTCAGTTTTTTAATTTATATTTTATATATAAATTTATTTCCACCAGTTTTATTTTAGCGTTTGCTTGATAAAACATTGTTTCTAATTATTATTTGTTGTCGCACCCCAGCCCGGCAACTCTTTATTTATCGTAACGAACTCGATTGCAAATAGGTTGTAAAAGCACAGTTTGTCACAAGATGGCTTTTCAATGCTCATAATACTATGTCCGATAAGTAAGCATCTCCTCTTCAATTTAAAATTCCCGGGCTTATGGAATTTCAATTTTTTTTCTTTTCTCAGGTTGCCGGTACAGACCTTGATATCTGTGTGAAATTTGACCGGCAAAATATTCGGTAGTGCTTGAGTTACGCTTGGCTTTGTGGAGACTCTCAAACTGATTCCGGCGATTTTTGAATGTCTGAATCAATTGAGCAAAGACCTTGCATTCAATTTTGTTTGCGGAAAAGTATAGAATGTTGCAGAAGGCATTCGGTGTGCATTCCTATATCGGAAAGAAATGTTTACAAGTGGTATAAACAGTTCAAAGAAGACGAAGAGCCCTGTGGTCGACCACCAACCTCAACCGGACGAAGCTCACGTCCAAAAAAAATTAAAGATTTGGTTTGAAAACGGTCGATTTTTACATACCAGAGACCTTGCTAAGGATGACCGTATCAACTGTATGGATCAACTGTAAGACCGAATTTTAATGCTTTTTCTTGCTTTCTTTGACAACTTCAAGATGTCAATATTTAAAGGGTAGAATTATTTTTTAAAATAATCGTGTAAGTAATAAAATTTAAAATATCTAACAAATAGGTACTAAAATTTTCTTTTTAAGCATGGCATTTATCTATTGACGTTAGATTTTTTCATAAAATTTTCTTAAAAAAAATCTAAATGTAGCGTTTGTTTGCTCATCATTATAAGACAAAAATATTAATTCACCATATTTAATTATACCTTTAACTGGTTACTCAAAAACATTATTATTATTATTTTCAATCTCGCATAAAAATTTTATAGTTTTTTGTAAGAAGAAAAAGAAAAAGAGAAAAATATCGTTTTAGAAAATATTTACGTGTGGTATGAAGCTAGATAGGCTCAATGCACTTGAATTATTAAGCACAATTAGTTCAAGAAGTTAAGTATGAGGATGATGTCATTAATACTTTCGCGCGGATGAAAGCAAGAAACAAATATGTTATATGATTAATTAGATAGATATTTATTTCTTAATTAAAAGCAATTTATTATTCTAAATTGTTTGTTTAGTTTGTCATATCAAATATATATATATATATTTAATTCATTCAGGGGCCGAATGGCTAGCGCTCTGGCGTTCGGTACCACAGGTACCGGTTCAAATCGCGGCTTTGCCGCTGGGGTGTTTGTAGTGGTTCGAATCCACTTTAAACAGTAGGTCACGGTCCTAATAGGATTGTAGAGCGCTGCGGGGCATTGTGACTCCGCGTCCGTGGCTTACCATCAAGTTACATGCGCCCCCTGGGTAATCCAAAAAGTGAGTAACATCGGTGCAGCCCTTATGGCGGAGATCACGGTCTATTTGCCAGCTGCATTAGAAGAAAATATATATATATATATTTAATTCATGATTAAATTCAATTCAAATCCATTATTACCATTCGTATTATAATTATTATTATATATAAGAGCGTCATAAGGCGCCATCGAAACTGAATCCTTCACAGCATAGGATTAAGATCCGGATTAAGGATAGATTAGTTCTATGACTTTGATACTGTTCAACTGAAACCAATTTTTGCCGAATTAGACGTACAAATCAATGTTCCATCTTGTTGAAAAATGCCCTCAGTCGTCCCAGAAAATCTAGTAGTGGAGGCAAGTGATTCTCGAGTATTTGCTGATAGGACTTAGAATTCAACTTTTTACACGAAAATGCCAAGAACGTTTGACCATTAAATCCAAAACCTTCACAAGTCATTATCGGTTTTCCATTTTTTGCCTAATAAAAAAATTTTTGTTTCTTTTCTCAGATCAAGGTCATTTAAATTCCATTTTTTCTTGTCAACCAAATATGGTAGAGAAGCAGACATCGTTTCCTTTATCCCGTAAAATCGTATACACTTTTATGGTGTGCTTTTCAATATGGCTTTACAACATTTTTTTGAAAATTATTCTCTTAAGGTCTATTATTATTCTGTGAATCGTGAATGGCAATTTTTTTTTTTCTGGATCCCATACTTAATACTATTCTGTATTCCCACAAAAATTATTTCTTTCGTCTACCAGATCTAATCTTTACAAAATTATTTTTCATCAGTTTTTTTTTTTTTGCAAATTTTTAATACTTTGCTAAGATTTCTTCAAAATCTTAGAAAAGTCTTTCAGGTGTTTTCCTTTAACTAAGCTAAAATGATTCACTTTTGAAATCTCTTTGGCTCACAGTGTTTCGATAAAATTATTAAATCATATTCCAAAGCTAGTGATAAAAATCAAACGATACTTCCTTTAGTAGAATTATTAATAACTAATCATCTATGAAAAATAATGATTAAAAAGAGCAGATAAAAATAAAATAATAAATTTAAAATCATGCGCTGTCAATATTTATGGAACAGAGGATTTTAAAATTTTCTGTTTTTTTTAATTGAATTTTTAATTATTGCCTCATTTACTTACAACAAATTCGAATAAATCAATGGATAAAATCAAACAACCCTTTCTACAAGTAAAGGAGTTGACAGTTTGGAATACCATTTTCGAACTGTACCTGTGTTTTTGCTACAGAATATTATATTATTACTATATGTATTAAATAAATAGTTTTTCTTGTCTCAAATATGACCTGCCTCCACTACTAAAGGTTTTGTGCATGCTACTAGTTTTTATCAAAAGTTAAACAATTGACAAAGTTTGTAACTAAAATTCATTCGATTTCAGCCTAATTTTACCTGAAAAACCTCGAGTTCCAAATTTTAAATGAAGAAACTTCGATAGTTTCCTAAGAATAACAAAATTAATCATTATAATTACAATAATTTATTATTTTTTATGGTACTTACGTATTAACGCTACCTTGGCTACAGATTTGGCAGTTTTTAAGTGGCGCCAATCTAACAGCTACAGATTTGCTGATTTTTGACGCCATTTTTTAGTGCTACGAAAATGCGTATTTGGGATTTGCCAGAAACAGAACAAGATGCAATTTTATTTTTCAGGAGCGAACTATTTTAACTAAAAAAACAAAAATGTCCAATTCCATGACATGAAACTTTATTTTGGTAAATATAAGTTTCGAAATGCAATTTCAGTCAGTGTGTGCTTATCATGTGGGAAAAGACAACTGGTTTGAGGGAAGCAGAATTCCATTAGCTGGGGTTGGCGTTCAAAAGATAACTGCGTGCACGTGCGAACAACAAGATTGCTCTTTATTGGCGCAACTGTAGCCAAGGTAGCTCTAATACGTAAGTACCTTTTTTATTATTCTACACACATATCAAAAGGTTCTAGAACATTATTGTGAACAGTCCCTATGCCTACTGGCTGATTTCGAAACAGGGGGATGTTTTCTTTTTATGGGGCAGGGTTGTCAGTCCTATGCCCAATAGTCCAGTGAGACCAGGACCTACGGTTTAAAGTGGATTCGAACCACTACAAGCATCCATGGCACAGCCGGGACTCGAGCCCGAAACCTGTGTACCGAGCGCTAGTTAAGGTTATCAGCCCCATATAACTTCTAGACATCAATAATAACTTTGTACTAAAAATTGAAGAACAAGAAATACTTAGAAAAGTAGAAATTTTAAAAATGTGATATTCATAACTATTTTTGACTGTGATATAAATGTAATATTCTAAAAGTAAAAAATAATAAATGGTAGTATAATACTTCCATTTGATTTTATTGATATTCTTATTTATCCTTCATATAAACCCCATTTGTTCACTTTTAATTTCATTTTTTAATAATAAATTTACAGATTAATTTAATTTTCAAAGGGAAGCTGTATGAATTATTTTGCTAGTATTAATTAGTTTGTTTTTAGTTTTATTCTACCCATTTATAAATAATATTTTGAAAAGAAGTCTATGCCGTTCTTCTTCTGGCAAAGGGTCTGTGGAACTAAAAAAACCATTAGGAATCTTTGCACTAGGGGGAAAAAATCGCAGTCAATAAATAAAATTACAAAAGCAAAAAAAAATTTTTTTTTATCCATTCATACTTCGAAAAATTTTCAAAATTTACACTGATTCAGGTCTTCAAACATCCTCCAATATACATCAGTCTTGTGTTTATATATTATTTCTACAAAGCAACAAATGGATTTCTTTAAATTCACACATATCTTAATCAAATACCGTTTACACAATATAGGTGTCAAATAAATAAAAACATTGTCTCCGAAGCACACATAGTGGTATCTGGGTTATGTTTATTTTGACGAGCATAATAAAATAACTTTAGTAAGTAATACCCAGTCAATTAATAAAAAGGTTTGTCCAACTGACTTCTATATTCATAATATGCGATAGAAAAGTTACTAAACTATCTCCAACACCTTTAATTTAATTTTATGCTTTATGTACAAGTTTAAGAAAAATAACTTACTTAGATTTTTCACCTGAACAGAACTGATAAGATAATTTTATAAACAAAGTATAAATATATAATAATTTTTAAAATATTTTTATAATGTTGTAAATAGGTTTTTTATTCTTTGAAATAAATCTTTTGAATCTATATGATCTGGATAGGCTTCCAGTGATTTCTGCACCATAAAATATGCATTTTGCAAATCTCCAGTCTAAAAAAAAAAAAAAAAAAAAAAAAAATATGTATGCATATATTTTTATGCAGTGCCATTTTTTCCTTTAAACTTAATTTTTTTTAATGATAAATTACTTAGTGATTGTAATGATAAAAGAATTAAACTATAACAATATGCATCATAAAAAATCTAAATCGTCCCATATGCATTTATTTGATTTGTGGATTATTTCTTCAAAGTTTCAGTTACTCATGTAAATAATTTTTATTTAATCTAGACACTTGGTTTTGTCAATAAATTTACTTCAGAGTTAATGCTTATAACGTTAATTTGATTTTTTAAACTTAATGATAGATTTCATACTACAAATATTAATTTTATATTAATGATATTTAATGGTTGACATGTTTTTAAAATGTAATTGAAGCAAAGATTTGTGCTTCAATGAATTCATTTAATTTTGATTGAAGATTCACCTTATTCATTATTAGATTTATATATTGATGGCCATATTAAATTATAAAATGTTTTACACTTCATTAAATATGTTAAAATGCATACCAAAAATAAAAGTCAATAGATTTTTCCTTTATAAGAAAAGCGGAAGCACTTTTTCATTTACTTTATTACAGCAAATAATTAAAATAAAACTCTTACTTTTTTTTCAGCAAGGAGGCCTTTGATTGAAATGGGCTTCAAATAAATGTGGAGCAAGATTTGAAGCAGCAACAAAGAAAGCTTTAGCCTAAGAAAAAGAATTTAAAAGATATTTTTTAAGATACTAAAAATAAGGTCTTCCTCCTTCTTTATAAATCAATAAAAAAAGAAAGTTTGTACATCAAACTTTTGAAACATCGAAAAATAAATAAAGTCAAATATAACTTAGGAAATAAATACTTGATTTATAACAAGAACAACACAGTCAATTCTTCTTAACCCCTTAACTCATAAACTGGCACTTCAGAATTTTTCCACGAAAATAGAACCACGAATCTTCTAACTGAACTCGAAATAATTAATTGTAATTAGTAATATTTCGTTGCAAAGAATCTGTTATAATCTGTCAAACCCCTTTTAATCTAGTGACAAAATACGATAATTTAGAAATCATTTTGCATAAAAGTGCATTCCAGCTTCAACACAATAAGGCATACACTTTAGTTTTAAAGTTATTCGAAAGTTAAATACTTATGCATGCATGATTCCTGAAAATGAATAAAGATTTCATTAAAAAAAAAAAAAAAAACACTATTAATATAATGTGATTTGGCAAAAAAAAAAAAAAAATCACATTTATTTTTCTATTTTTTACGATAGATGTTAAAGCGTTTTTATTGAATACAATATTTACTGATCATTGAATGAAATGTAATTTTTTTTAAATCTTAGAATTAAAAAAATTCTAATAAAATAACAAGTAATAACTACTGAAAAGATTCAGTAAAATTGAAATTCTTCATATCATCATGTTCCACTTTATGTAAGGTGTACCAAACAAGGCAGTTTAATGAGGATGATTACATTAAAATATAAATTACACTCCCACAATTGGTGGCATTTTCTATTCATTCGAAAATTCAATTAGTTATGAAAGAAAACTTAATTTCTTTTAATAATTATAGTTTAAAAAAACTAAAAACACGCTTTTAGAGTTAATCACACTAAAAAGTAAAAAATAATTGTTAACATAAGAATAAATTACTGACGAGAAAATGAATGTCACTGTTCTAAAAGCTTGGGGTGCTTTGCATGACATTTTTAAACTAACTGTATTTCTGAATGAAACTAGTGAAAAATTATAACGATTGATATCTCATGCTTTTAGAACAGTGACATTCATTTTCTCGTCAGTCATTTTATTCTTACGTTAACAATTTTTTAGTTTGATTAACTCTAAAAGCGTGTTTTTTTAGTGTTTTTAAAATATATTATTTAAATGAGGTCCCAGTACGGAGGACTGGTACTATAGTTCTTACAATAATTTAATTGTCAGTAAAACAAAGGCGAAATGTGAATAGGTCGAGCCAGCCAGGATTCGAACAGGGGAATCTCCCTGATCTGTAGTCAGGTGCATTATCCGTTGTGCCACTGTCCCACGTAGGTTTGAATGTCTGAGGTACTTTCATTCTATATGGGCTAAATTGCTCTTCATAAGTTAAAAATAAAATCGCCAATCCTAATCATGAGATAATAAACTTATCAAAATATGTTATTGTCGTCGGTCCTTGATATGTCTACAACATTTAAATTAAATCTGATCGCTTAAAGTAGGGCAAAATCGAGCCCAAAGAGTCAGTTACAAACAAACATATAGGTGAAACTAATAAAAGTGTATTAAAAATAATAACTGGTGAAAGGAAAAGACTACATTAAGATGATGAATGGATTCAATTCTTAGGCACAATCACAGTTTTTTATTTTTGATATGATTTCACTAAAAGAGAAGTACAACAAAATTATAAACAGAAAAAAATTTAGATAAAAAAAAAATGATAAAACGGATGCAAAATTATAATACAGAAAAAAAAGATAAAACAAGCTGTATAAAATTTCAGAAAATTAATTAATAAAAATAATAATTTAAATTAATTAAAATCCATCTTTAATTTAAAAAGAATTAATAAATAATTTCTTTAATATTTAATTTAACTTATAACAAGAAATTGCTGCAAAACTATAGTAATACAATGAAAAACTTACCTGATCTAAATTTCCTTTTGTGCCTTCAATTACTCCCAAGTTGTATAGGATTCAGCATGGTCATTATTAGCAACTAAAGCAAGTCTAAGGCACTGTGTAGCAAGACTTTTATCACCGATTCCCTGAAATAAAACTATGAATTATAAAATGTGAAGCAATTCCATGTGCAAATACTGAATTATCATGAATAATAACCAAAAAAATACTTTATAATACGAATACCGTTACGATAATACTCTACAAACAAAATATTATTCAAAAATATTTTTTTTATAGAGTTTAATTTTCTTAAAACTAATTTAACTATAACTCAATTTTCCTTTAAAGATAATAATTGTTGAAAAAAAAGACTACATTAAGATTCTGAATATTTGAACTTATCATAAATTGTTTGAATGGAACCATGTAAGGTAAGCAGAATGATGGACAACAGAAATGCTAGTCTTAAAATAAAGCCACGTTTCTTTACAAATATACTAAAAATTAAAAAATTGTTAGCCTTGTTTAGGAAAACATTGTTTTCAAAATAAATATGAAATTATAATAAAAATATAAACAATTAATTTTTGAATAAATAATGTAGTATTTTTAAATAAAAAAATATATATTAAGCAGATGCTCATGATATTTACTTGGTTATAATTGATCTTCTTTAAACAACCTTACCAATGCTAAATGCCCAATATTATACCATACATCCTGGCTTGAGTTTCATCTGTGGCTAAAGATAAAAAGCTCTTTCAAAACACATAACAGCCATATCATGTTGCTGTGAATAAAAAACAGCACAAAAGCTAATTGTTATACAACTCACTGTTACAAACACCCATTTGTAATAGTCTCTCCTGTAATAAAAAAGTACAACTCATGTTAATATATAAAATATATTTTTAGAAGATATAATAAAATGGCATAAATTCTTTGGATTCAAATAATCATTTTATTTGAATAATATACAAAACATAAAATTTTTCTGAATTGTATAATACTAGAAAAAGAGTAAAATAAATTTCCTGAATTTAATTTTTAAAATGGATAAATTGCATGGTTAAATAATACATCTTAAATCCACGAACACACACACACACACAAAAATCATAATTCTAAAAAGGATGATGAAATAAATCTTTTTCAATGCTATAAATATTGCATATCATATTGTTCTATCGTAACTAATTTTCTGCCAGTTTGATTTCTAATAATGTAAAATTGAAGCTAATGATTTTCAGATTCTTTTCTAATAAAAATGGTAAATATTTTCTTAATGTTTTTTGTTTCTAATTGTGTAATGGTGAAAATGGAAGTATTTAAAGTTAAAAAACAATTACTAGAAACACAAAATGCCTCAAATTTAATGTTTTATTTACAGACAAGGCTCTGAAAATTGTATAATGATCTAATATTTCTTATAATCAGAAATAAATAGCATGATGATGGTGAAATGAAAGGCATGATGCAGGAACTTAACTCTCCCAATAAAAACATTGAATATTATACATTAAAGTAACTAATCTCGTTCAAATCCCGATTTTTTGTGAAATTTTTTTTAATATAATGTTTTAACGATCAAGAAGACCTTCAGTTTTCAAAAAGAGATTGTTTCTAGATATTTTGAAGTCAAGATACAACTGTTTCATCACGAGAGCTATTAGAATACTGAATTCATGCATTTAAAGTTTCAATTAAATTTCTGAATAAACTAGATATTTTTACACTGCCATACAATGGCAGTCATAACTATCGCAATCATTTCAGAACCTAATGAAATTACCATCTTTATGTTTAATGATGTTATTGAAATTTTCCCAAAAACATTACATTATTATTATTATTATTTGCTTTACACCATACCATTGGCTGTAACTCCGCCATATGAATATTATTATTTTTAGTTAGAAGTGTTTAGGAAAGTAAAAAAAAATACTCTGTTTAGTTAATTTTTGCCAAATATTATCAAAAAATATTCATGTATATATTTTAATTTTCATATTTGTCAATTCTTTTACAACCTACTTTACCATTAAAATCTAAAGATTTTTCTTACAATATTATTTAAAATTTTTGATTTCAATGTGGTTGGTTACATTAATCTGTGTTTGTAAATAATTTTTTAAAAAGTATAATAAATATTTACATTTATTAATTAACTTGCTTCAATATTTAGCATATATTAATGTAACTTTTTAAAAATACAAGTGAGGTAATAGTTGATCCAGTTACCTTTTCTCTTTTAAATGTTTTTTTCATTCCTTCATAAATAATGAACAAAAATTCATTTCATATACTGAAAATAAGCTTAACAATATATTTATAACTATAAATGACTAATTTTAGCTGCTTGATAAATGTTTTGTTAAATATAATATTTTTCAATAGAAATATATTCACACTCTACTTCTATATTTTAACAAATATGACATTCATAAGCAAGGAAGAAAACAAAAGTTGGTATCCTAATTGACAAACTTAGGAAAAAACATTTAGATTAAAAAAAAAATAGGAGGAAAACAACTTCTGATATTTCATTTTATTTGTTTTAATAAGTATTTGCTGAAATATTAAAATTAAAAAGATTTTTTCCACATATGTTAAAGTATAAAATATAAAACAAGCATACAACAATAAATTTTCTGAAATATTGATAAATAATAAATGCTACACTACAATTGATTCACATCAAAAAATATGTTTTTAATCTCACATATTAAAACCTTTTTTTTTTTAATTTATTTATTGGCTTTTCTGAATTTCTTTCTTTCTTCCATTATTGTTTACTTTTATTTATTTATTTATTGTTAAAATTTTAAACTCTCTTTTATTTTTATCAAAAAGAAAAAAATTAAATATCAAAATAAGGGCCTTCTTGAAAATATTGAATTATCCTAAACAAGAATCATATTTTAGTACATATAAAAATCATGTTATTTTCAAAATAATAACATAAAAAATATTTTTATTTTAAAATAAAAACAAAGCAAAGAAGAAAAAAAAATAATAATAAAGTACCTGTAATATCTTAAGGCAACTTCAGGTTGATCATTATAGAAATGATGAGCTGCTATGCAAGCAATAGCTTCCACATCAATAGCTTCATAATTCAAAACATCTTTATAATATTTCACAGCAAGATCTAAATCATTGAGTCCCTGCAATAAAATAATAATATTTTTATTTTCGATCAATTAAATCCATTTTTATTTTAAATAATTAATCATTTGATATACAGCAAATAATAAAATATTAAATATCAGGTACTTCTATAGAACATGGATGATTAACTAAAAATTTTAAAGAACACAAAACTTTATCCTATTTAAAAAATTCTAAATATTTTGGAGCAAATACCTCATAAATGAGCCGTGTGAACCATTAAAAATGTTTCTTGAGGAAATTTTTCTAAACCTTGTTTATATACATCCAAAGCTGCTAAAGGCTGATCTAATCCTATGTATACCTGAAAATAAAAAAAAAAAAAAAAAAAAAAAAATAGCATAATTAAAACATCAAAATTAGTGTAATCAAATTTTGTAATTCAAATATGTATATTTTGGTTGTTTTAGCTTTAATTCTAATTTTTATTAAAAGCTAAAACTATTTTACAATTGAAAACAGGAAAGAATAATAAAATAAGCACAAGATTAGAATTTTTTTCTTTACGCTAAATGCAATTTTTATACAGTTTCGAAATTTTCAAAAGGCAATATTTAATGTAAGAATAAAATAAAAACTTAAATTAACTTTCAGTGCAAGTTATAAATAATTTTTTTCCCCAATGCAGAGAGAATTTGAAATCACTACCTGTCTTACAGTCATTATTATTTTATAGGGTCATCATCATCCTTTTACATGGTAAGTGTATAGACATAAAAATGTCTTTCTGGAAATGTTTTTAGAAAAAACTGATAACTGAACCAATTAATAAGCATTTTATATACATAAACCAGGAAAATACTTATATATCCAATGATAACTAAAGCCAAAATCAATCTAGTGGGGTTTTTTTTTCTTCAAATATGTACATCAGTAATAAATATATGATTTTGAATTTATTAAAAATTTTATTAACATAATATATAAATTTACCTTTCCTAACCACAAATATGTATCAATCATATCTTGTTGTTTGATAGATGACTTAAATTGCTTTTCAGCATCACGAAACATTCCAAATCTAAAATATAAAAAGTAATTTATTTTCAAATTTTCTAAAATTTTAAGACAAGTTTTTATTATTTAATTCATAACAATAATGAATGTTTAATTTAAGAATATGTATTTAAATAATAATATCTTATCATATCCATTTATTTTCAGAAATATTACCTATAATAACATTTTCCTAATTGAAATTTCCACCACCAATCTTCAAAGTGACATGCTTGTGTTGCCTGTGCTGCTATATCTAAAGCCTGAAAGGATGAAGTAGTTGTCAAAAACTTTTTGACAATGGAATGAAAAGATTCTTTATGACACTCTTAAATCAAAAGCACTGATCCTTAGAAAACTTTTTGTTTTATTTTACAAAAATTAAAGCTGTTAGAGTATATTATTAAATAGTTCAAGCAAATTAAGATTATTACTTTGTGTATAATATTTTCTGATTGAATTCAAAATTACTGATGAAATCATTCATAAAATGATAGAAAATAATTAGAAAAATACTATTAACTTTTTAAAGGATTATACAAGAAATAAACCTTAATTTCTTATATGGATTTTAATGATTAAAAATTCATATAAGAAATATAATTTACTTACTTGTCTAATATCATTATCATGGTAATATGCATATTCAAAAAGATGTTTTGCAACATTAGGTAAAGCAGCATATTTCTTTGAAATATTCAATCTAGCAAAGTTAATAAAAGGTCCATCTGGTTGTGACAGCATAGATGCCTAGCAAAAGAAAACTTTATTGTAAAGTCTAGATAAAAATAATGATGAAATTTGATATTTTAAGTCCTATTTAATAAACAATGTTTTCCCTATTCAGGATGATAATAGAATGAAATGTATAAATCATTCTATGATTCATACTAATTTATTGAAATAAAATTACTTGTTAAACAGTAACAAAATAAATGAAATTTGAAATGAGCATCATTTATTATGCGAGTTATTACCATATCATTAATTCATTATATAACTAGAAAATTTGCATTGATATTAAAATTTTTAGTAAACAGAATCTTTTTGTCTTCTAATCTCAAAGAAAAAAATGTACTGTCTGACTAATTTTAAAGAAAAAATAATCAAGTTTACAAACTTGACTTATATTACAGCTGTTACCAATGAGAAAAATTTTTTATATAAACATTATATCTATGCTTTTATATGAACAAAATGTAAATTATCATTTACTCTCTTTTAACAAATATACATTTTAAAAAAATCACAAAAATAAGTTTATCGACATTATTATAATTTTTTAGTACAATTATTACAATCGGCATAAAAATTTATTTTTGTAAATATTTTTTGTTTTTGAAAATAGAGAGATGGTTTCAGTGCTAATACAAAAGGCTTAATTTTAAAGGCAAATGATAAGAAATTGTACTACAAACATAATTGGCCTAAGTCACCTTCAGTTTTTTCAATAAAAAATGGTGGTATCACAAAAAAAAAAATAAAAACAGGTTAAATGATAACTTTTAGGTGAAACATGAAAAATTGATGTTTAACAAAGATTGAAATTTTATTTTTGTAAAATGTTCACTTTTTACAAAAATTGCACAAACATAAAATTATGAGATATTATTTTGAAAGCATTTCAAATTTTATTACCAATTACATACATATATACATGTGTGTGTGTGTGTATTATATAAAGGAAATTAAAAATATGATCATGAATAAATTAGGACCTTATTAATAATTTTAATGACAAAAATTAATTACAAATGATATTTGTAATATATAAAGGTAGTTCAACTAATAAAGCTTTTAATAAATGATTTAATGTAAGGAATTTTAAATATATTTATAGTGAAATTAATAAATATCTAACAAAATGAATATTATATCATACATTACACCAAATATTACAATAAAAAGTATATACTGCCTGTTTTATTATTTAACTATTGTATCATAGCAAAAAGAAACTTACTGTACCCAAACGAACAAATCTTCCTGAAGAGCTAGTGATGGGTCTTGCTGTAAATGCAGTACGTGTACGTATTGCCTGTTCCATAGTTCCCGGTCTACCGGATTGGGTGCCTGGACGCACAATACCAGACAAAGGACGGCCGGATTGGGTAACTGGTCTGAAGAGTAAAAAGACAAAAGCGTAGAATCAAAATCACAAATTTTTCAGCTCACTTTTATGAATAGGTAAAATATTTTTTAATATAAACTTATCAAATGATTTTTCATCCACAGAAAATGCCTTACTTTTTGGATGAAAAATCATTTGATAAGTTTCTATAAAATTCTCTTTCTTTCTTTAAATAAGTTCTATTTCAAATTTATATATAAAGAAGTTTAAAATGAAATAAAAAATATAATCCTTTTTAATTGAATTTTTGACACAAAATAAACATTTCTTTTAAAAATACAGTATTATACAATTGTTTTGATTTATACTAATTATTTCTGTCAATGAAACACATTTAATATTTTTTTATAAGGGCAATATGAGATGGTACATAAGTTCCAAATTTTTACTTTAGATTAACAAAATTTAGCATTTATTGAAGTAAAATAAATGTATATATTTTAATAATATAACAAGCCTTCCTTTAATTTGACAATTTTATATCTTATTTTAATAAATGTAATGAATAAAATAATAAATTAACAAAACATTTTAATATTTTTATTAATCTATGAAACTAAATAAATTTTAAATATAAAAATATTATGAATTATTAGAAACATAGAAATCAGTGAATAATTTGAATTAAGAATACGTTCAAATGATAGGAAATAGATGCATAATCCCACTTCGGCTTTTTTTTTTTTTTCTTTTTTTTTTTTTTTTTAGTGTTTTTTTTTTTATTAAATTTTTTTTTTTTTTTTTTTTTTAATTGAAACATGGCAACATCTGCCAATTTGTTGAACTGATAATTTTACTGTGGACTCACAAGGGAAAGGGAAGATTCTATAGTACTTGTGTAATAAAATAAAATAAAATTTAGGTTTTTTTTTTATCTTAATTAAATTTTATAAAATTTTCGAAAATAAAAGTATTTATGAAATCATTCCTATTTGCATTGATTTTTCTCATGATTTATCAGCATAGATATAAAGAATAACAGCACCTATAGGCCTGGCTTGTTCCTTTTGCTGAATTCGGATTCTTTAAAGACGTGCCTGGACGAGCCATCTGAGCAATGGAGTTTTCATCCATGATGATATCTGCTATTCCCTCTTCATCAGTTTCCAAATCATCAACATACACTTCCTGAGTGAGAGCTTTCATTTTTAGAGTCCAAGCAGCCTAGAAAATTACAAAAATATATACATTAAGACGACATATATTTCTTATAAAGACAATGCAGTCACATCTTTATAAAATATTTAATATTAAAAAGATTATACAAAACAATTATGAAATTTCAAATAATTTAGCAATTAATATTTTACATCTCAAGAAATTTTTTTTTTTTTATTTAGTAGTAATTTAGATTCTTTTATAAACCATCTGGTTTAAGTTGTAATCCAATAAACTAAAATAAAATTAATATGAATTAGATAATTCTTAAAAATAGTTTGATGAAAGTTATCAACAATAAACTTTAAGATACTTTACAGATACAGAACTTTAACTTTAAGATACAGAAAATTTTATTACTTCATCGTAAGGTTTTTCTTCAAGTATAGTTGTAAATATCAACACATTTTTCAAAATGATGTCTACGATAGTACGAAATAGCTTGAAAAAGTGGATCCATTTTTTTTAAAGATATCAGTTATTTCATGGAATACAATTTACAATAAGCAGTACATTATAGAAATAAAAAATCATTTAATTAAATTCTTTTTTAAATAGAATAATCCATTGTATAAAACTCCATTTCTGTATAAATCTTGCTTTGTTTTGTTTTCTCATGACGAAAGTATTTCTGTTGCTAGGCAACTACTGATAAATATATCTTCAGTGCATTACAGTCACTTCCGTTCACTTGTTTCATTTACATATTAGTTTTAGTAAAGTATGATTGAAAATTTTCAAATGTTCATCAAGCTATTATGGCATAATTTGGATTTAACTTGCATGAAAACTCTAGATATCATGTTCTTGTAATTGTTAAATAAAAATGTTAATTAAATTTATCGTATTTAATCAACATTAGAACATTATTAGATCACAAAAAAAATAATAAATAAATAAATTATAATAATTAACTCAGAAACTCAAAACTTCCAAACTATTCAATGCTTAATATTTTGTCAGGATTGAGCAGATTAGTTGATAGTGCGTTTCTTCCCAAATTAAAGAAGCTAGGTTTGAAAAATAAGACGGGGTTGGGCATGATAGATTCGTAGGCCAGAAAGTTTTAATGGAAAGATTTTTTTAGGGGGTCTAGGAGGAAAATGTCTTCCTATTTGCCATTCCTGGGTAGTATTTATTCAAAATTATGATTGTAAAATGTGGAGCCGTTTCCACACTCCACACTGATTAACACTGAATTTGCTGCATATCTACCATTCTAGGGGGTGCTTCATTACAGGTCAAGTTTCCACCATTTGAAAACAAATAACCATATATAGTAATATATTAATGAGTTGATTAGTGTGTTTCAAAGAAAGAAGATTATGTCTTATGTCAAATAAAATCAAACTCTTAGTTTGAATTACAGATAATATTCAAAACTATTTAAAATCAAACTGCTATAACTTTCATACAGTTATCACAGATTTCAGATATTTTTTTTAATTTTTGTTAATGTGTGTTGGGATCATGTACTTTTCGGCGTCACCCCTTTATAATCTCAGATAGAACCCCCCTCCCCTCTTTTAAATGTCAAAGAAATGTCATAACAGGAAGACTATTTATAATCTACCATGGCACATGCTATATACTTTAAGCATATATATATGCAATATATGTTAAGCCAATAGCTTTCCTTAATATTGGCTTAAACTATTAGCTATTGGCTACTAATAAAATTATTCAATATGTTTTAAGATTGTCTTTTGATTTGAATCGAAGGGGTATATGGGGATGCGAAGTAACAAGGACTATATTCCCCTAAGGACTATATAGGAACAGTTCGTTTTCCCTATGTTTAATATGTCACTCTCCACAACTCTCTACGATCGTGTTAGACCGGGTACTACGGTTTTAAAGTGGATTCCGAACCACTACAAACATCCATGGCACCGACGGCGCTCGAACCCAAAAACTGTGGTATTTTAAAATTAAATTTCGATTTGTATAATTGTATAATCAAGCATTGGATATCTTTGAATAGTATATCAATAATTTTATTTTCTACTATTTTTATGTTTCGTCTTAGATGCTTGTTTTTTTTCCAGTTAACGGCACATTTTGTACATGCAAATACAAATATTAGATTGATTATGTGAATAATATAATAAATAATGCAACAATAAAAATACACAAGACTTCAAATGTGATATTTGAAAGAATAAAAACTAATACAAGACTTCAGATTCTCAGAAATATTTTAATGTATTAGAAAAAAAACCAAGTTTCAAATTTGAAATTCATAATGAGTCTCAACAGTCATTCTGATTTGTTTGTAGAAGGGACCTTTTAGTATAATTTTATGAAATAAAGTAATCTGATGTACTTCAAAGGAATTTAAAAAAAATCACTACCAGTTAAAAATTTAACTGCTTTAATTTCCAGCACAGAATTCATATTCATGAATTTAAGCAGCGTTATGGTACACAAATGGACGTTCGCCTTCTTCGCTTTGGTGATTATGAATTTCCTTGCGCTTATAAAACTTCTTTTTAATACGCTTTTATTAGTTTCACCTGTATGTTTGTTTGTAACTGACTCTTTGGGCTCGATTTTGCCCTACATTAAGAGATCAGATTTAATTTAAACGTTGTAGACTTATCAAGGACCGACGACACTAAAATATTTTGATAAGTTTATTATCTCATCATGATTAGGATCGCCAGGATGAGTGATTTAATTTTAACTTATGAAGAGCAATTTAACCCATGTAGAATGAAAGTGCCTAAGACATTTAAACCTACGCGGGACAGTGGCACAACGGATCACGCACCTGACTACGGATCAGGAGATTCCCTGTTCAAATCCTGGCTGGCTCGACATGTTCGCATTTAGCCTTTGTTTTACTCATAATTAAATTATTGTAAGAGCCAGTCCTCCGTACCGAGGCCTCATTTAAATATTATAGTTTAAAAAACACGCTTTTAGAGTTAATCAAACTAAAAAGTAAAAAATAAATTATAGTTTAAAAACACTCTTTTAGAGTTAATTAAACTAAAAGTAAAAAATAATTGTTAGCATAAGAATAAAATGACTGACGAGAAAATGAATGTCACTCTTCTAAAAGCGTGGGGTGCTCGATATCAATCGTTATAATTTTTCATTAGTTTCATTCCGAAATGCAGAATTAGTTTAAAAATGTCATACAAAGCACCCCAAGTTATAGCTTTTATAGTGTTCGTCGCTTTACATTTAAAAGTTTGAAATCGACTTTCAAGCTACTTCATGAAACCCTATTCATCTCAAATTTTGCACATGTAGCGTTATTGGAGGACAATGAAATAATATCAGAGTAAAAAAAAAAAGTTTATTTTATATTTTACTTTTCATAGGTTTGGCGATTTTTTTTTCAATTCCTCCTATTAGTTCACACTCTCCCTATATATATCTTGTTCAAATTTTCAATCGTTCATAAAATACTTTTTATTCCTCCACTCCAGTTCAAATACATTTTTTTGAACTTGTAGTGGATGACACTGGATGTTAATACAGTTTTTCAAATATTAATTCATTAATTAAATTAAATTAATTAATTTTATTATTTTTTTTTTTTAGATTTAAGTTGCATGTATCTATCAATAGATGGCGCCAGATCAACTTAAAAAAATGAATGAATATTATTTATAAAGGATTTTCTGCAATACAGAAAAAAAAAAAGCAGGAAATGACTTTTAAATTTTTTTTTTTTTTTATTATTACTTGTGTTGTAACTTGTAATTATCCCATTGTGTGTGGGCAGGGTGTGTTTCCTTTTTTTTTTTTTTTGGATGAATCCAGGAGGGGTAGATGACTCTACCTCCCGTTCCCAAAGGTCCAAAGTATGGGTGGTGAAGGCCAAAGGTGAGGTCCAAAGTAAAGACCGGTCGGTTTGGTGGGGGTGATGGAAGACTTTTGCGGGCAGAAAGGAAGGCCCCGTGGAGGAGGGAGAGAGAGAGCTATCTGCGACAGTGCGTGAGCCGGTAGACATATTTTTGCTGCGAGAATGGCTACATGGAGAATGTAAGTCCAACAAATGTTAGCTGCGAGCACCTTTGTTTAAAGATTTTGAGGCTACTGGTAAATCACTGCCTACACACACATGGGAATATTTCGTTTGAGGTATATATGATTATTATGATTATGATTATTATATATATGATTATTTCTCTATAAACATTTTTTATTTATTCTGTTTTAAGTGCCAATGTAAAAATCCTAAATTTAATTGTAATTGTATATATTAGTGTTCATTAAAAGTAAAAGTAAATTAGTTGTTTGTTTTCGTATTAATTTTAATTGTTTTTTATTAATGTTAAATCATTTGGCCGTCCTGCGAGTATACGCAGACCAACGGCATCATTTCTATGTCGATTCTAACATAGAAAAGTGGCGAGCCTGCCAGGATTTTTTGAATTTGGTTTTTTCTGTATAGAGAAGTAATCATATGTATTGATATTTTGTATATGCGTTAGTATAAGAAATGATTAGTGCGTATTAATAATTTTAAATGTTTTATTTTTCTTATCTATATTAATGATATGAGTTTAGTGAATTTTATTTATTGTAATAAGTTGAATTTTTATTCTGTGAATATTAAATTAAGAATTTAGGAGTGTCGATAACTATATATTGAGATTTTGAGTATATTTTCTTTTGAGGATAAAAAATGAGTCTTGCGATATCAATAAGAAAACGTGCCACGGCGCGTAGTAGTTTCACTAGAACGGCTAATGTTCTAAAAGAGGAACTAAATGAAGTTGAGCCGGATAAATCCGTTTTAGATGATAAATTCATTAAATTGCAAACTGTGAATACTGAGTTAAAGACTTATGATTCGGTAATATTAGATTTAATGATAGCAGCTGAGGTCCCGGACGATGATTTAAATAACGAAGTAATAAGTTGCGAGGAATATTTGGATGAATTTATCAGTTTAAGTCGTCGAATAAAAGAAAAGATGGATAATTCGGACTTGAATATTAGTATAAGATCTAAAACTGATAGCAGTATAAGTGCGTGCAATGATAAACGCTATAAATTGCCTAAAATTCAAATTAAAAAGTTTGATGGGCACCTATTGAGTTATCTTTCGTTCTGGGGTCAATTTAAAAAGATTCACGAGGACAAGAATCTGGATGATGTGGATAAATTTCATTATTTAGCACAGTCAATGTTACCAGGGACTCGAGCTTATGAGCTAATTGAGAGCTATCCGTTGACTTCAGAAAACTATCCGAAGGTCATTTCTGCGTTTACGGAGCGTTTTGGTAACCAGGAAATTTTAACAGAGATATACGTGAGAGAATTGCTAAAATTAATTATCCAAAACGTGCACTCACAAGGTAAAGATAAATTACCACTAATGACATTATTTGACAAAATCGAGTCCCATATTAGAGCTCTTGAGTCTTTAGAGTAAATCAAAACTCCAATGCTGCCTGGTTATTTCCCATGGTGGAATCATGTTTATCAGCTGAGTTGATTAGGGTATGGCAAAGAAGTGTATTATTTAATGCTAAGGGTCCACGTCTCTCAAACCTCTTAGAATTTTTGCGAAAAAGAAGTTGAAGGGGAACAGAGAGTAAAACTCGCCAGGTCAGGGTTTGACATTTCTCCGTCCTCGCGTGAAGAGCACCCCAAGGAGAGCAAATTAAAAATAAAAAACCTTTCATGAGCGCTGCCAGTTTGGTAGCAACCAAGGAAATAAATTGCGTTTTCTGCGGAAAAGTCATGAGAGTAAAAAGAATGTTTTTTAGCTCGGTCTTGGACCCTAAAGGATAGATTAGACAAATTAAGAGAATTAAAGTGCTGTCTCCGATGTTTGAAGCCTGGACATTTTGCGAGAGATTGCAAACAATTTGTTCAATGCCATCTGTGCAAACGATCTCACCCTATAATTTTATGTCGAGATTCAGGGAAAAAAGTGTGAGAGTGTAGCGGTACAAAAGGGTCTACTACGGTACAAGCTACTATGTCTACTCCTTCATGTATGAGAGAAGTACTCCTTATGACATTAATGGTTGAGGTAGTGTCCGGGAACATGACGAAAAGGGTAAGGTGTCTTTTGATTGTGGTTCTCAGAGGTCGTATATTCTAAGATCTACAGCAGAAGCCTTACATTTAAAAAGCTTTCGTCTGAGAAATTAACTCATTCTCTGTTTGGGGGAGCAAGAACTGAATCTAAAAAATCACAAACGATATTCTATGAGATTGAGACCTGTAGGGAGAAGCACTGGATATCAATTCGACTTTCTGGATCAGGATATTATTTGTGGAGTAATACCACGTATCCCTAAGGGTCCTTTTATTGAAGGAATTAAAAGGGCATAGAATTTGGATTTCGGATATGGGGGACGACTATCCGGAAATAGAACTTTTGATAGGCAGCGATATTTATGGACAAATTCTTACAGGTGAGGTAATTCAGCTTAATGAGGGTCTTACGGCCATTAATACTAAATTGGGATGGACTTTGTGTGGAGAACCAAAAGAACTAAATGTTCAAAATTTAGAGGGTGCCCAGTCTATGTTAATTACTAATCTCCATGTTCAAAATATGAAAAGCTTCAGATATGTGGGATTTGGAAAGAATCGGTATTGCAGATGAAGTACAAACCTTTTCCAAAGCGGTAGAAGATCAGTTAGTTCAGGAACAATTTTTGAAGGGGCTTAGTAGATACGAAGATGGTAGATATTGCGTAAGTTTACCGTGGGTTCTAAAATTTCCTCCAAACATTGCCTCTAATAGGCATATTGCAGAAAAAAAGGCTATTTGCCACTACACGGAAATTAAAGAAATTGGATTGCTTTGACGAGTATGATAAGATATTTAATGAGTGGGTGTCGGAGGATGTTGTGGAAATAATCCCAGAATCGGAAAAAGAGTGCAAAGGGACATTATTTATCACATCATCCAGTTTTCAAAGTAGATAGTTTAACTAGTAAAATTAGGCCTGTTTTTGATGCCTCTGCAAATCGGATAATTCGCTTTCGCTAAATGATTGTTTGATAAAAGGTCCAAATCTCGTAGAAGAAATTCCTGCGATCTTAATGCGGTTTAGGGAAAAGGCGATTGGCGTAACGTCCGATATTAGGCGAGCCTTTTTACAGATTGGCATAAGTCGAGAAGATCAAAATTACCTGAAATTTCTTTGGTGGGAAAATAACAAAATTGTAGAATTCCGTCATAAAAGGGTTGTTTTGGTGTTACCAGTAGCCCCTATCTGTTGGCAGCAGTGATCTCATTCCATCTTGAAAATGTACATGCGAAGTTTGAAATTGTGGCAGAAAAGCTTTTACATGCATTTTATGTCGACAACTGCGTCACTTCAGTTGATACGAATGTAGAGCTGGAAGTATTTATACAACAAGCAACTGCCATTATGGCGACGCCAAAATGGAACTGCGTATGTGGACTTTGGTCCAGAGCAAGAACTATCGTTACAGAATGTTGAGCCTATATCTCCAGTTTTAGGTCTTCAATGGGACCATATAGAAGATAGTTTATTTATACCATTCAAGTCTGAGCCAATAGCAGACTTATCAAAAAGAAAACTACTATCGATAGTACATTCCGTATTTGATCCTCTGGGCTTCGTCGTGCCAGTAATGGTACCTGCGAAATTAATACTCCAGGAAGCCTGGGCAACTGAAGCAAATTGGGACTTACCTTTGCCAGATGAACTACAATCTAGATTCTCAGCATGGTACCACGGACTGTCTTGTATTTCCCAGCTTAAATTTGAACGGCGTATAGGTTATGGAAAAGAGACTCCTGGTCATTACATATTTTCTGTGATGCCAGTAAAAATGCTTACGCCACTGTTATATTTTTAAGAAGTGAAAGTAGTGGTCAGGGTTTATGTGAAATTTGTTGCTGCAAAAATCACGCATATCTCCATTAAAGAAGGTGACTATTCCACGCTTGGAGTTATTAGCTTGTGTTTTAGGCTCACGTCTGGCTAAATACGTTGTCACTGCCTTATCTTTGAGAGGAGTCCCAACCTACTACTGGACTGATGCAACAGTAGCTCTTTGCTGGATTCAACGTGAAGACAACTGGGAGTGTTCGTAAATAATAGAGTTAAAGAGATTCGAAGTCTGTCTAAGAAGGAATACTGGAGACACATCCCAGGGAAATTAAATCCAGCGACATAGCATCTCGCGGCTGTACACCCAACATCTGTCGCAGTACGGTTGGTGGGAGGGACCTGAATTTTGAAAGCTCCCCGGAGGCGTGGCGAAGTCTGAATTTTCGCCAAACGAAGAATTAATTGCAGCAGAGATGAAAAAGAAAATAATTGTTGACTTAAGTGTAAAAAAAGAGAAGCCCGAGTGGTTCGAACGTTTCTCCAGTTTTTCTAAAATTGTGAGAGTTTTTTGCCGTGGATGATACGTTTTGTAAATAAATTGAGAAAAGACTTTCTTATGGTACTAAAAACCAACAGTTGAAAGAAAAACTAAGTCTGAGATCATTCTGTGGAGTATAGAGCAGAAAAAGCATTTTCAGGAGAAAGAAAAATTCTGTGCATGGTCTGCAAGGGTGCGAGGTGACGACGATGTTCTTCGTGTTAAAACTAGGGATCATTGAACGAGATGATGATCTGTCCTTTTTATATCCAATCCTTTCTTCCGTCCAAACACTACTTAACGGGAGCGCTTGATAAGAGAATACCATTTAAAGTACTGTCATGCAGGGTGTGCAGATATTGGCAGCCAAATTAAGACTGCAATACTGGATCTTTTCTTCCAAGAGAAATATAAGATCTTGCGTATCACGTTGTGTTGTGGCGTAAAAGATTCACTGCAAAAGCGTTGACTACTCCACCTATACAGTTGCCTCTGACACTTTTGGAGATAACGGGTATAGATCTTTGTGGTCCTTTACTTCTTAAACCGAGGGGGGAAGCCTGGATTGTGCTTACTTGCGCCGTAAGCCAGGGTAAATTCATGATTCGAACCTGAAACTCCGGGTGATACTAACGGCCAACGCGCTATCTAATTTGCCATTTGGACATGTGATGTCCGAGGCGGCAGTATTTTATTCACAGGGCATGCCAGGTATTAAAAATAATATCAAGGACTATGCAGAAAAAATTATTAAACTATATACCAGTATTGAATCATTAATTAAATTTTTTTTATTTTTTTTGTATATTTTTATAAAACACACTAACCCTTTTGCTACAAATATTATTTCGTACTGATTATATAAATGAAATAAATAAGACAGAAATACACTTTGAAAAAAATACTATTTTCAGAAGGCAAGCCAACTGGCTTTCAAAAAATTCTCTTAGCAAAGCAAACATTTGTCACCCTAATTAAGTGATAAGGCACACTCCAAGGAGATAAACCAACAAGGCTAGATCCATCTCTAACGAAAAGCGCATCCAAACCAAACCCTCTTACACCCCTAGTCTACCGCCGCTGACACTTTCCGAAAAGAAAATGGCGGATATTGGATAATAAATGCATTGTTCCTGAAGCATCCGCAAAAGTTAACGCTAAAGGGTGGAGCTCACTGCGGCTTATTCATTAACACCAACAACCCGCTTCCCTAGACGCAAGACAAGAGGATCCCGTGAAATATTGATAAAAAACATAACAGACTCTCGACAGCCGCTGTTGACAGTTTATTACGCGCGAATTTTCCCTATCAATCTAGGAATATAGAATGAATAGAGTTCAAGAGCGGAAAAAGAAAAGAGCGTGTCTCCTTCCTAATTAAAACAGCTGTTGTCTAATGAGCACACGGTTAAATCTTCGAGAGTTCTCTAGAGGGTTGAGGGGTGGCACTTCTGGGGTTAAGTGAGAATTTAATTTCACTTTAATGTTGTTTTGAAAGGAAAAGAGAGAAAAAAGAAAACTCGCAATGTAGGCAGACAAACATTAGTTTTGTGATTGTGATAATAATTGTTGCGCCCTTTCGCGTGAAGAAAGAGGTATTCAGTTAAACGCATTTAAAACAGGTAATATAAAAAAAAAAAAATTTGAAGTCAATTCCTTTTTTTTTTTTTTACTATATTGCAGAAAGTCTTTTATAAACAAGTTTCATTCATTTTTTAAGTTAGAAGTCTCTCTCTCTCTCTCATACACACACACACTCTCTCTCTCTTTCTCATACACACACACACTTTCTCTCTCACACACACTTTCCATCTCTCACTAACTAATTTATTCACATGTTTCATTTTTCATTTTGTTCCCTCCTTGACTCAAAGAATCTCAAAAAATAAATTTTCCAGCGATCTATACATTTCGCCACTGACGGTATTCATTCCGAAATTTATATCCTTCTAAATATCTTATATAAGAGAAACCCCATATAAAACTGAAATTAATTAATTTAATTTAATTAATGAATTTATGTTTGTATTAACATCCAATGTCATCCACTACAAATTTAAAAATGTATTTGAACTTGATTAGATGAATACAAAGTATTTTATTATCGATTGAAAATTTGAACAAGATATGCATAGGGAGAGTGTGAACTAATAGTAGAAATTGAAAAATGTAGCAAAATTAAGCTATAGTCCCGTGGAAGACTGGATAGCGGTCAAATCGGATGGTTTCAAATACAGCGGGGTAATAGAAGATAAAAATAATTTCGAAAGAGGTTTTCATTGAACTAAAAATAGTTTGTTTTAAATAATTAAAATTTAAATTTCCTAATATTAAAAGAAAAATTAGAAGAAAAAATCCCCAATAAATATTAAACATTTTTCTTTCAAAATTGATTTGCATAGTGCATATTTGACTAGAACCTTTAAAAGTAATCGATATATTTATTTCAGTTTTAAAGCGGATGTTTACTTTTCTGATCGTATAAAGTTAAAAATGCAATTGATAAAAAAACTAAAAACGTTAAACAAGCATAGCATATGTTTTGTATTTTTTAATGGTGACTTTACCTGAAAATGATAACAGTGATAAAATTAAATTGTAATTAATGTACTCTTTTCAAACACACTTTTGCTTGACGTTAACGTCTTCTTATCCGACTTATGGATTAATAGTCCCGCCACAAATAAACAGATTTAAATTTGCTCTGAGCGTACATCTCGATATATATATATATATATAATATACATAAATACACACACACACACATACACACACACACACACATACACACGTATATATATATACGTACATACAAATATACGCACACACATATTGCGATCAGAAATGAGAATTTAGTGTGTAAAGGACTTGCATTGGCAATCACATTACCTCGAGGGAATTTTTAGAGATTTTATATCATACTACAAATTTGGTCCAGCTACTTTTAAAAGCGCTCCTAGAAGGCAATATAGTCCCATTATTGCTCATTGGTGCACTTATGTGTGTATGAAAAAAAGTGCACGATATCCTCCAACCACCAATAAATACTTCCCCGAATCTTGTTTTACCAAAGTTATGATGAAGATATTGAAGTTTATATAACGACAAATAATGATAAATATAACACGTATTTCTCGTACAATAACCCTTTATTTCTTGATTTTCAGAAATGTAATTAATTTTAACTGATTTATATAAAATTCAAATTAATACAACTGTAACTGTAAAACTGTAAATTACTGTAAAACATCTTTTGCATTAAACATTAGAAATTATTAAAAATATAACTTTAACATTAAAATTATTTTATCAGAAATATAATTGTTTATAATTTTCAAACTGTTATAACTGTTTCAAATTTTTTTTTATCGTTTGTTTACAAACAAAAAATAACGTTTAAAAATTTATCATTTCCTTTTTTTGTTATTTATTAATGATTCATTATTTTAAAAGTACGTGGAATCATTAATAACAGAAATTTTAATTAAAATTTTATATGAAGCAAAATTTCTACACAATCTAACCAATTTGAATTTCAGAAGGAATTTTCGAAACTTTGTAAAAGTAAATCGAATTAATATGCATGTTGGATATTTGTTATCAACAAATATTAAAAAATAATAATGCACAATAATATTTGCAAGCACTTCTCTTACGTAACAGTTCTTACCAAATTAACCTTTTCAAGTTTAAAATATTTTATTTTGAATTTAACTTGCCTCATCAAATTGATCATATACCCATTATTCTATATCGATATGTCGCAATTAATCGATTTTTGATTAACAATACATTACGACTTTGGAATATGACATTATCCAGCCCAATTGATGAACAAAATTCTTAGAAATCTCAAATTTATTTCAATTTAATCAAAAAAAATATAAATATAAATTCTCTTTCTCTATCGATATGTCACAATTAATCCATTTAAATTAGCAATACATTATGGCTGCTGAATATGACATTATCCAGTATTACTGATGAACAAAATGTTTAGAAACCCCAAATTTATTTCAATTTAATTAAATAAATATATAATTTGAATTTAATTTCTATTTTAATTTATTTTAAATTAATAACAGAAAAATCTGCAATATTTCACCAGTTTTGCATACTTTATTAATACAAGAATTCCTAGTGATGAACAGAATGCGTAATTTTTCTACTTCTAAATGAAAATACCCATTTATAGAAATGATCGATTTTTCAATCATCCATAATTATAACAGGATAATCACTGTTAAATTTTTTTCCTGTGTCATTAAGACCAAAATTCCACTCATTTTAGAGAATATGAAATGATTATTTAGCATAAATATAAGTGAATGCATTCTTTATATTAACACGTCAGCTTAAATAGACAGAATCATCATTGGCAAACTAAACATTGCATACATAGCAACGAAAATTGTCAAAGAATTAATTTACCTTAGAAACAAAAATACAAGTAACAGTTCTAGTCAAACAGATTAAGCTTTTCTTTTTAGTTAGTTCCAACATTCCAGAAGGGTAAGATAATTATCACAACAGGGTAAACTACGACGAACAAGCAGGGAATCTGTTTGCTTACCCTTCTAAAAGACTTTTTGTTTATCAAACTCGTTCATAAACTCATAAATGCTGAAAAATGATCACCCAATTAAGACCGAGCATACATTTACATAGATAACAACGAACAACTAACGATTTATATGAAAAAAAAGAATCCATTACACATCAGCCGTTTTCCCATTAAGATTTCTATCATCATTACAAAGATATTTTTTCCTTCGTCTCTTTTAAGGGAAAAATAGATATTTAAGAAGGAAAAAAAATCCTTACGGAGAACAACTGTCGCTAATCGTATTCTAGGTTTTTACTGATCTTTTAATTCTTAATCTCGGAATGGCAGCAGTGACTTGGTGCATTATTTTTTTACTTGTAGTACCAAAACATGCATTTAGGTAACAAGGAAAAATCATGGTACTTTAGTTGTAGCTAATTAAAAACATTGCAGACTGATCAAAAATTTTATTTCCTTCGAACAATTAGTTTTGGAACACGTGAGTATATTAAAATGGGAAGTTCTTTTTTTTTTCTATTTCGCTTAATAGAATCTTTTGAGTGAATAAATAGATTTACTTTTATCGGAATTTTAAGCTGCCTACAATTGTTTTGCATCTTTATTTTTTTGTTGGCATCGACTGATGGAAACTAATTAAGTCTTCTTTTTATGCTTCACATGTTGAACTTTGGAAGATAATAGAAATTCTTGTGTTCTTTTATTGATTTCGAATGAGGTATAGTCTTTTTAATTGCTGGATTAGGAGCAAAGGCATTTATAATAAAATTAGAAAAAGTTAAGTCTTTAATATTAGAAAGTTAATTATTTTTTCTTTTTTTGCTTTTCAATTATTAAAGCCATTAAATTACCTATTCAATGAACCGACAAATAAAGAGGACTAAATATTTTACTTATGAAAAAGAACATTATAGCATAAGATTATTATACAATACTTATTTTCTATTACATAATAGTGCCCATTCTTTGTAAAATAGCTTTAGTAGAATTTAATTTTTAAGAAGTTATCAATTTTTAGATATCATTATCCTTCTAGGATTATAAAAGATTTTAATTAAGTAGTTTTATAGATATTTCGATTTTTAAATTTTTCATTATAAAAACGGATTTAATTTTCACGTTTGCAGTGATTTTAATTTGTTAAAAAAACTCTATCTGAATCGTTTTATGCAGTATCAAATAAATTTGAAAAGTTTCCTCAATTCAGTATTCTATGCTCTTATAAACTTCTTATTCGATCCAATTTAAATCGATATTTGACACTGCTTAAAAATTATTTAACTGTAACATCCATTTCTATTTCATATTTATGTTAATTAATTGCAATGATTATAATTTGTTAAGAAAATTTCCATCTGAATTATTTAATGCAGTATCAAATAAATTTGAGGTTTCCTCAATTCAGTATTCTATGCTAAAAGTCTTAGAGATTTCAAATTTAACTCAATTTAATCAAAAATATATAAATCCAATTTTTTAACTAAACTTATTTAAAATTAATAATAGAAAACTCTGCAATAATTCACCAGTTTTTCATATTTTAATAATATTGGAACTCCTAGTGATGGACAATTTTCTACTTCTAAACGAAAATACCCTATTAAAGGAAAGATTGATTTTTCAATTATCCATAGGATAATCACTGTTAATTTTTTCCTGTGTCATTATGACAAAAATTCCACTCATTTTAGTGAATATGAAATGATTATTCAGCATAAATATAAGTGAATGCATTCTTTATATTAGCACATCAGCTTAAATAGTCAGAATCATTATTGGTATACTGAACATTGCAAACATAGCAACGAAAAATTGTCAAAGAATTAATTTACCTTAGAAATAAAAACACAAGTTACAGTTCTAGTCAAACAGATTAAGCTTTTGCTTTTT
This sequence comes from Caerostris extrusa, assembly GCA_021605095.1. Classification (NCBI taxonomy): domain Eukaryota; kingdom Metazoa; phylum Arthropoda; class Arachnida; order Araneae; family Araneidae; genus Caerostris; species Caerostris extrusa. Next base: position 50,056 of record BPLR01021374.1, read on the forward strand.
AGTTTGTTCCAACATTCCAGACGGGTAAGATAATTATCACAACAGGGTAAACTACGACGAACAAGCAGGGAATCTGTTTGCTTACCCTTCTAAAAGACTTTTTGTTTATCAAACTCGTTCATAAACTCATAAATGCTGAAAAATGATCACCCAATTAAGACCGAGCATACATTTACATAGATAAACTACGAACAACTAACGATTTATATGAAAAAAAAAAAAAAGAATCCATTACACATCAGCCGTTTTCCCATTAAGATTTCTATCATCATTACAAAGATATTTTTCCTTCGTCCCTTTTAAGGGAAAAATAGAAGAGGGAAAAAAAATCCTTACGGAGAACAACTGTCACTAATCGCATTCTAGGTTTTTACTGATCTTTTAATTCTTAATCTCGGAATGGCAGCAGTGACTTGGTGCATTATTTTTTACTTGTAGTACCAAAACATGCATTTAGGTAACAAGGGAGAATCATGGTATTTTAGTTGTAGCTAATTAAAAACATTGCAGACTGATCAAAAATTTTATTTCCTTCGAACAATTAGTTTTGAAACACGTGAGTATATTAAAATGGGAAGTTTTGTTTTTCTATTTCGCTTAATAGAATGTTTTGAGTGAATAAATAGATTTACTTTTATCGGAATTTTAAGCTGCCTACAATTGTTTTGCATCTTTATTTTTTTGTTGGCATCGACTGATGGAAACTAATTAAGTCTTCTTTTTATGCTTCACATGTTGAACTTTGGAAGATAATAGAAATTCTTGTGTTCTTTTATTGATTTCGAATGAGGTATAGTCTTTTTAATTGCTGGATTAGGAGCAAAGGCATTTATGATAAAATTAGAAAAAGTTAAGTCTTTAATATTAGAAAGTTAATTATTTTTTTTTTGCTTTTCAATTATTAAAGCCATTAAATTACCTATTCAATGAACCGATAAATAAAGAGGACCCAATATTTTACTTATGAAAAAGAATATTATAGCATAAGATTATTATACAATGCTTATTTTCTATTACATAATACTGCCCATTCTTTGTAAAATAGCTTTTAGTAGAATTTAATTTTTAATAAGTTATCGATTTTTAGATATCATTATCCTTCTAGGATTATAAAATATTTTAATTAAGTAGTTTTATACATATTTCGATTTATAAAATTTTCATTATGAAAACGGATTTAATTTCACGTTTGCAGTGATTTTAATTTGTTAAAAAAAACTCTATCTGAATCGTTTTATGCAGTATCAAATAAATTTGAAAAGTTTCCTCAATTCAGTATTCTATGCTCTTATAAACTTCTTATTCGATCCAATTTAAATGGATATTTGACACTGATTAAAAATTATTTAACTGCAACATCCATTTCTATTTCATATTTATGTTAATTAATTGCAGTGATTATAATTTGTTAAGAAAATTCTATCTGAATTATTTAATGCAGTATCAAATAAATTTGAGGTTTCCTCAATTCAGTATTCTATGCTAAAAGTCTTAGAGATTTCAAATTTAACTCAATTAAATCAAAAAAATATAAATCCAATTTTTAACTAAACTTATTTAAAATTAATAATAGAAAACTCTGCGATAATTCACCAGTTTTCATATTTTAATAATATTGGAACTCCTAGTGATGGACATTTTTCTACTTCTAAACGAAAATACCCTATTAAAGGAAAAGATTGATTTTCAATTATCCATAGGATAATCACTGTTAATTTTTTCCTGTGTCATTATGACAAAAATTCCACTCATTTTAGTGAATATGAAATGATTATTCAGCATAAATATAAGTGAATGCATTCTTTATATTAACACATCAGCTTAAATAGTCAGAATCATTATTGGTATACTGAACATTGCAAACATAGCAACGAAAAATTGTCAAAGAATTAATTTACCTTAGAAACAAAAAATACAAGTTACAGTTCTAGTCAAACAGATTAAGCTTTTCCTTTTTTTAGTTTGTTCCAACATTCCAGACGGGTAAGATAATTATCACAACAAGGTAAACTACGACGAACAAGCAGGAAATCTGTTTTGCTTACCCTTCTAAAAGACTTTTGTTTATCAAACTCGTTCATAAACTCATAAATGCTGAAAAATGATCACCCAATTAAGACCGAGCATACATTTACATAGATAACAACGAACAACTAACGATTTACATGAAAAAAAAAGAATCCATTACACATCAGCCGTTTTCCCATTAAGATTTCTATCATCATTACAAAGATATTTTCCTTCGTCCCTTTTAAGGGAAAAATAGATATTTAAAGAGGGAAAAAATCCCTTTGAAGAGAACAACTGTCGCTAATCGCATTCTAGGTTTTTACTGATCTGTTAATTCTTAATCTCGGAATGGCAGCAGTGATTTCGTGCATTTTTTTTACTTGTAGTACCAAAACATGCATTTAGGTAATAAGGGAGAATCATGGTATTTTAGTTGTAGCTAATTAAAAACATTGCAGACTGATCAAAAATTTTATTTCCTTCGAACAATTAGTTTTGAAACACGTGAGTATATTAAAATGGGAAGTTTTTTTCTATTTCGCTTAATAGAATCTTTTGAGTGAAAAATAGATTTACTTTTATCGGAATTTTAAGCTGCCTACAATTGTTTTGCATCTTTATTTTTTTTGTTGGCATCGACTGATGGAAACTAATTAAGTCTTCTTTTTATGCTTCACATGTCGAACTTTGGAAGATAATAGAAATTCTTGTGTTCTTTTTATTGATTTCGAATGAGGTATAGTCTTTTTAATTGCTGGATTAGGAGCAAAGGCATTTATGATAAAATTAGAAAAAGTTAAGTCTTTAATATTAGAAAGTTAATTATTATTATTTTTTTTTTTTTTTCAATTATTAAAGCCATTAAATTACCTATTCAATGAACCGAGAAATAAAGAGGACTCAATATAAAAAAGAACATTATGGCATTATACAATACTTATTTTCTATTACATAATAGTGCCCATTCTTTGTAAAATGGCTTTCAGTAGAATTTAATTTTTAATAAGTTATCGATTTCTAGATATCATTATCCTTCTAGGATTATAAAATATTTTAATTAAGTAATTTTATACATATTTCGATTTATAAAATTTTCATTATGAAAACGGATTTAATTTCACGTTTGCAGTGATTTTAATTTGTCAAAAAAACTCTATCTGAATCGTTTTATGCAGTCTCAAATAAATTTGAAGTTTCTCAAATAAATTTGATAAAGTTTCCTCAATTCAGTATTCTATGCTCTGATAAACTACTTAATTGATCCAATTTAAATCGATATTTGACACTGATTAAAAATCTATTGTTTAAACCTTTTTAAATTTAACACTCATTTCTATTCGTTATAATTTTGTTTGCAACTGCATAGAATTAAAAAACTAATTATTAAATTTATAATTAACTCATAATTATTAATTTGGTTGAAATCTAGAATACTGTACCCCTGAGGAAGCCGCCAATCTTGCAACCCGGAATATTTCGCCAATGTTCCGTCAATTTCTTTAGAGTTACAATACTGTAATTAGCGTTACTTCTTTTATTAGAACAATATAATGACTATTTTTTTAAACTGATACAGAATAAAAACAATTTTTATGATGTTGCCACTCATGAAAATACGAAACAAACAACAAAAACGATTTTTAATTAATTTGATTTTATTAATAACTTATATTTGATTATCAAATAATAATTTTTTTTTTGATGTTGTAGTACATGTTGTGGACATAGTTAAGGTTTTGTATTGAAAGCTAGTTAATTATTAACTAAAAATTATTGTATTGAAAGCTAGTTAATTAAGGTTAGTTATTTGAAAGCTATATAATTCGGCGTAAAAGCAATTCAGGTGTAAACTTTTGAACATAATTAGTGCTAAAATTTAGCGTTAAAATGATATCATTTGACGAAAAAGCAATTTAGAAATAAAATTTCTGTTAGTGATAAAATTTGGCGATAAAGAATAATTTTTGGTGTAAAAGAAATCTAAAAATAAAATTTCGCATAATGAAAAAATAAAGCGATAAATTTTGGCGTAAATCGTTTCAAGAATAAAATTTTGGTGGGATAGTGATAATATTTGGCGTTAAAGCGATAAAATTTGACGAACAATAAGATAATAAGATAAAAGAACAATCTGAGGAATAAAATTTGACGTAACAGCTGCTTGGCTAATAATGTTAGTGTACAAATGAGTTTTGGTGATGAATTTTGGCAAAATAGCATTTTACAAAAAGACATCTAACTTCGGCAGCCATTTTACTTGTTTATTTGGCGATTTGGCATCCTAGTGATGGATTTTGGCGTAATATCATTTTACCACGAAAACTAAATGCGACATTCATTATTATATTTATTTGGCGACTTGGCATCCTGGCGATGAATTTGGCACAAAGGGTACAGGATTCTAGATTTTTACCATTCATTTTAGTCATAAGAATGTCAAAGATTTAAGCAATTTTAATATTTGCAAAAACATGTATAAGAATTGTTGAAAATTATTGATACAACTGTATGATGTACATATGACCATCTGTGATTTAAATGAATTTCCCAGATGTGGTTCATTGCTTTGAAATATGATAAATGAAAATTAGCAATGCATGTTTTACTAAAATTGAATTTTAACTCATAACATAACAAATATTATTACATTGTTGGTCAAACTATTTAAGGCATATGGAGATAATGAAAATTTATTTTATTTAATGAATATTTCATTTATTTTCTTAATAAACATAAAATTAAAGACGATGGACGATGATTCAAGAACAAATAAAATACAAGTTCAATAAATTAGGGAAAGAAAAGTGCTTGTTTGGAAAATATATCAAGATTAATTAATGCTCAAATTTCAGTTCGATGGAAAAGAACTCGGGTCTTGTTAAATTTGCACAAATTATCTATAAAAATATTGTTCGCATTTTATAAAAAAATAAAGTTGCATACGCATAGATGATTGTTTATTCACTATATGGATTCTACGAAGTTTTATTTTTGTTGTACACATTGTTGAAATCCTAATTATTAATTTTATTCTTATTATTTATAAGGTTAATATACACATTCCATTCATGTGAATTAGCATCGTCATGGTATGTGAAAACTGATTGTTAAGAAGATTTATAATTATTACTTTTACAATTTTTAAATTTATTTAGCTATGTCTACTATAAGCTATTGAAAAATTTAACTATTAAACTACGATTATTTAAGATAGCATGAATCAACATATCACACTTCGTACAGTCAGAAAAGTCAACATAGACTTAATAAAATAACGAGACTTCAGTAGTTATAAATATTAAAAAAAGTTAAATTTACTGTAACGTTATATTGTACAAGTTAAACAATATTTTTAAAAAGTAAGTGATAAAAACATATCTATTCTATATAAATATCTGTTCTGAATATGCAAAGAAAAAAAAATGTAAATTGACTTTATAACGATTTCTATATAGCAGAAGAGTTTGTATAACAACATACGATTTCACTCTTATTTAAGCAGGAACGAAAAACAGTACACTAACATTATTGAAATGAATGAATGCTTGAATATACGTTAAGCAATTTATGTTTTTTATTTTCAAATTAAAATGATCCGATGACACGAAATGGATCTTGACGTTTGTAATTTGAAAATTAAATTAAGGAAAAATAAAAATATCTTACGCTGAGGTTTCAAAAATTGTTCTAAAAAAGGATTATAAAGAATCATGAAACAACTAGACATACATATATAAATTTTTAAATCTCGTATTTGACGGCCAAAAATCTTGAATGATTGAGATGCTCGACCAGACATGAGGAAAGAGAGATTAAATCAGAAACTATCCATTCATCAATTAACTGAATAAGTTGTTTCAAAAACTGATAAAAGTGTTAATATGGAAACACTTCAAAAATCTTATCATCTGAAGAGTTTCGTGGCTGAATTCTTCAAAGAAAAGCCACTCATATCTAAAGCAAATCCAAGAAAAAGGATGAACTTTGCAATAAACATATTCATACGATTTTGAATTTTATTTAGTCTTTTTTTTTTTATCGATGAGGGTAAATAAAATGTTTTCTGAAGAGACGGACGTGGAAAAAAATTTGATGACGCAGAAACGAAGAATTGAAACTGATTTATGTCGTTTTAAAGTAGAGCGTGGTGGAGAAATTGTCGTGATTTGTAGGTCAATGTTGGCTGCTGGAATTAATCGTCACTGACGGTACGATGGACCATTTAAAAACATATATTGAAAGATAATGTGCAGGTATCTATTGACAGTTTGCAACTTGAAAGTCAGTATTTTTTTTAGCTTAGACAACTTTAGTAGACAGCTTTCAGAAACACACAAAAGATGGCCCATTTACAAAGTATCTGTACAATTTCATATTCTCCTCGCCCATCACGTGAATCTCATCGAACACGTATGAGATGAACCAGAAAAAAAAGTTAGAGAATACAATATTCGAGATAAAGATTCTTTAAAAGGCATTGTTGCAGGCATCTTCTGAAATTAACGTCAAATACCACACAAAATGTTTCAATGTCTAGAAGATAACAAGCAGTCATTGATTCATAAAGTCAAGCAATACGATAATATACTATTTTCAATTGAATAAGATATGCTAATTTTTTATTTTCATTGAAGTGCTTGTATACTTTTATGTTATGGGATTTTCATTAAATGAATTATTTTTAGTTTAACCACTTTTAAATATTTATTTTTTTGCATAAATCTAAGTGAATGCAATTAGTATTTCAGTATTAAACTATTACAGCTTTTGAATTTTTGTAATTACATAAAGAATGCGATTTTTGTGGGTGTACGTTAACCCTTTTAATTGATTCTGAACATAAATGTTTGGTACTAGAAAGAAAATTGGGATTGACACCAAAAATGCAAGTTAAGTTAATATTTTATGCATTTTCTGGTATTTTTGGGCTCAAATAGAATAGTCTCAAACAGAATTTCCATGTAGTTTCAAATAGAATTTTTTGCATAATATTTAACCTAAGTTAATCTCAATATGCAAAAGAAATGTCGGAAATAATATTGGAAATTATTTTAATAAATATCTCGGAAATAATTTTTATTTTCAGTTAATATTTTCAAGGGGCAACGAACATAACTGTCATGGATAACTCAGTGGTATGTGGGCTGTATGTTTTGAGAGATATATATTTAGTATTACCACGAATTTCAAAAATTTATAATTAAATTTATGACACAACGGTATCATTATTATTAAATTTATAACACAACGGAATCATTATTATTAAATTTATAACACAACGGTATCATTATTATTAAATTTATAACACAACGGTATCATTATTATTAAATTTATAACACAACGGTATCATTATTATTAAATTTATAACACTATGGTGTTTCTTATATCTTAAATAATTGATAGATCTTATGTTTCTTTACCACTATTTTCTCATTTAAATACTTTTAAACCAAGAATCATTAAAACGAAAACTGTTTTCCTATTATTTTTCAAATTTTTGCATGCTTATTTCAGTGCTTTTTTTTTTTAATATTTAAACTTTATAATTCCCATTTTTTTTACAGTACAACAACATGTAAATTATAGTTTAAAATGCATAAAATAATTTTGGTTTAAAATATTTTTTTAATACAATTTTTAAAGATACAACTACTGAGAACTATTCCCGAACAATGAATAATTTTTGCAACTACGCGTTACATTACGATGATTAAAAATGAATGAGACTTACTGGAAGGATAAATTAATTTTCATAATATAAAAATAAGAAGAAAAAAAATCTCAAAAAATCACATACTTAAATAATAAACTTCTAGAATTCTGTGTATTACAATTTAAGTGTAATTTTTGAAAAGAACCTTGTAAAAGGTCTGTAGCAGACGACGAAAAATTTATCCCAAACTGAACAATTAAGTTTTTACCAGAAAAACTCCGTTTTGAAGAAGTAATCTAAGAAGAAGCTTCAACAGGCTGAAAATGTATTTAAAATATACCACTTCTGTAAGCAAGCAATTCTGTAATTGATCATGTTATTAAAATTACGCAGATTTCGTTACATTGCCTGATTTCGTTGCACCACCTCATTTCAGACACCATCCAGGCAATCCAAATAACCTCTCTCTCTTTTCTGTATTGCAATTTCAAGCCCTCGCAAGCTAATGAACCTCTCTCCGATATAGTTAACAAACCCTGAAAGAATGGCGCACACCGCCATGATAAGTGTGTATGGTTTTAATTTGCATAATTCCGCCACAAAACGCGGCGATAATATTCACGGCAACCCCGAATTCAATGTAACGAGAAGAGTTGAACAAGACGAGCCGCTTTTCGGGAGTTTTGTCATTAATCTCATGAAATATGCATGGGACAGGCGAGGGGAAGGGTTTAATATTTTATCTGATTTATGGAGGTGAACCTTGATTGCTGATCCAGAAGGGAGACTATTGTTGCTGGCACTACTGCACTTTGGTGATGGCCTTTGATCAGTTGTTGCATGACTTGGTAGGGTGGTTGGTGATTAAAATGTCAACTTATTGCTTGGTGGATCAAGAAACGGGGATTTTGCTTGTTCCGATGAGCTGAATATTCATTGACGCGACGTTGCTTGAATCTTAAAGATTTTTGAAAGATTTGGCAGTTGTTTACCAAAGGAAGTTCGTTGCTGTATTTTAAAAACTTGACGAGAAAGTCAATACATTAATGTGTGAGATTTTAAGAATATATATATAAAAATTAATTACTTTTCTTAAAAAATAGAACCACTAAATCAAAAACTGCTTTTCTATTTTTTTCCAAATTTTTGCAAGCTCATTTCAATGCTTTTATATTAATATTTTAAATTCATAATTGAAATTTTTCTTACAGAACAATCATGAGAACCACATAAATTGTTATTTAAAATACATAAACTAATTTTGGTTTTATAAGATTTTTTATACAATTTTTAAAGGAACTATTCACGAACAATAAATAATTTTTTGCGACAACGCTTAACGTTACTATGATTAAAAATGCGAGACTAACTGAAAGATTAATTTTTTAATATTACAAAACAGTAAAAAAAAAAAAAAAAAAAAAAACCTGGTTAAGATTTGTTAAAATCTTTCTTATCCGCATTCTTAGATAATAAACTTCCAAACTTTGCATATTGCAATTTAAGAACAATTTTTGAAAAGAACTATATAAAACATGTTTAGCAAAAATACAAACAGATTTATCCCAAACTGAACAATTAAGCTTTACAAGAAAAACTCCCTTCTGAATAAGTAATCGAGAAGAAACCTCAACAGGCTGATAACGTACTTAAAATCTACCACTTGTGTAAGCAAGAAAATTTGATCATGTTATTAAAATTACGCAGATTTCGTTACATTGCCTGATTTCATTGCGCCACCTAATTTCAGGCACCATCCAGGAAATCCAAATAAACACTCTCAGTCTTTCAGGTATTGTAATTTCAAGCCCTCTCAAGCTAATGAACGTCTCTCCCATATAGTTAACAAACTCTGAAAGAATACCGCATACCACCATGATAAGTTTGCATAGTTTTAATTTGCATAATTACGCCACAAAACGCGGCGATAATATTCACGGCATCCCCGAATTCAATGTAACGAGAAGAGTTGAACAAGACGAGCCGCTTTTCGGGAGTTTTGTCATTAATCTCATGAAATATGCATGGGACGGGCGAGGGGAAGGATTTAATATTTTCTTTGATTTATGGAGATGAACTTTGATTGCTGACCCAGAAGGGAAGACCATTGTTTCTGGCACTACTACACTTTGGTGATGGCCTTTAATCAGTTGTTGCATGACTTGGAAGGGTGGTTGGTGATTGAAATGTCCAACTTATTGCTTACTCGATCAAGAAATGGGGATTTTGCTTGTTTGGATGAGCTGAATATTCATTGGCACGACGTTGTTTGAATCTTTTAAGAATATTGAGAGATCTGCCAATTGTTTACCAAATAAAGTTCTTTACTGCATTGTGAAACTTCATGAGAATGCTAATATATATTAATTTGTGAGATTTTAAGAATATGAAATTCAGAGAAAAATTTCTATCTAATTTTAAAATAATAATAATAATAAAAAAAAAATATAACTGATTTTCTATTATTTTACAAATATTTTCATACTTATTTCAATGATGTTAGCTTAATATTTAAACTTAATAATCGCCATTTTTCTCACTGGACAACAACACAAAAATTATAGTTATAAAACGGAAATTATTTTAAGCATTTTAAAGTTTTTTTTATGCAATTTTTAAAGTAACAACCGCTTAGCAACTTTTTTAATTACGTCGATGATTGGCTCGTATTGACCATATTACTGTGAGCTACCCAATATAAACTAGCCTAAAAGAAGGCACGTAGTGCCGTCTGTACCGACGAACGCTGTTATCCATTTAGCACTACCCAGGATGGTACGTGTAGTTTGAAGATATGCTACGGACGCGAGTAACACTAACACCACTACATTTACGATCATATTAGATCGGGATCTACCGTTCAAAGTGGATTCCGAACCACTTCAAATATTCATGGCAGCGTCAGGACTCGAACCCGTAACCTGTGGCAACGAGCGCCAGAGGGCTAGTCACTCGGCTATCAGGCCTTCACTTAGAAACCATTCCTGAAAAATTAATAAGTTTTGCAATTATGCGTTACATTGCTATGATTGAAAATGCCTGAGACTAACTGGAAGAATAAACTAAATTTCATAATACAAAAAATCAGGTTAAAGCTATATTAAAATCTTCAGCTTTCTCATACGTAAGTAATAAATTTCCAGAATTCTGTGTATTTTAATTTAAGAATAATTTTTTGAAAAAAAATTTATAAAATGTCTCAAGCAAAATACAAACAAATTTACCAGAAAACTCCGTTTTGAATAATTGATCTAGACGTAACCTCAACAGGCTGGAAACGTACTTAAAATCTACCACTTCTGTAAGCAAGAAAATTTCGTTGCACCACCTAATTTCAGACACCATCCAGGAAATCCAAATAACCACTCTCACTCTCTCTCTTTCATGCATTGCAATTTCAAGCCCTCGCAAGCTAATGAACTCTCCGATATAGTTAAGAAACCCTGAAAGAATGATAACCCTGAAAGAATGATGATGATAAGTTTGTATAGTTTTAATTTGCATAATTCCGCCACAAAACGCGGCGATAATATTCACGGCATCCCCTGAATTTAATGTAACGAGAAGCGTTGAAGAAGACGAGCCGCTTTTTCGGGAGTTTCGTCATTAATCTCATGAAATATGCATGGGACGGGCGTGGGGAAGGATTAAATATTTTCTCTAATTTATGGAGGTGAACTTTGATTGCTGATCTAGCAAGGGAAGACCATTGTTGCTTGTACTACCACACTTTGGTGATGGTCTTTAATCAGTTGTTGCATGACTTGGAAGGGTTGTTGGTGATTAAAATGTCCAACTTATTGCTCGCTCGATCAAGAAAAGGGGATTTGGCTTGTTTGGATGTGCTGAATATTCATTGACGCGACGTTGCGTGAATCTTTTAAGATTTCTGAGAGATCTGCCAAGTGTTTACCAAATGAAGTTCTTTACTGTATTGTGAAACTTCATGAGAATGCTAATATATTAATTTCTGAGATTTTAAGAATATTAAATGGAGCGAAAAATTAGTATCTAATTTTAAAAAAAATAAGAATCACTAAATCAAAAACTGCTTTTCTATTATTTTCCAAATTTTTGCAAGCTTATTTCAATGCTTTTATTTTAATATTTCATTTTCATAATTGCCCTTTTCCTTAATGAACAAGCATGACAGGCAACATATGAGTAATAGTTTAAAATGCGTAAAATAATTTGGGTTTTAAAAGTTTTTTTAGAAAATTTTTAAAGAAATAAGCATTTAGACACTATTATCCATAAAACGAAAAAAAAAAAAAACTCCGGTTAAGATTTGGTAAAATAACCTCAGCATTCGCATACTGTAATAATAAATTTCCAGAATATTATATATTACAATTTAAGAAAAAATTTTGAAAAGAATTTATAAAATGCCTTTAGCAAAAGACGAACAATTTTATCCCAAACTGAGCAATTAAGTTTTTTACCACAAAAACTCCGTTTTGAATAAGAAATCTAGAAGAAACCTCAACAGACTGAAAACGTACTTAAAATCAGTAAGCAAGAAAATTTGATCATGTCATGAAAATTACGCAGATTTCGTTACATAGCCTGATTTTGTTGCACCACCAAATTTCAGGCACCATCTAGGAATTCCAAATAAACTCTCTCTCTCTCTTTCATGTATTACAATTTCAAGCCCTCGCAAGCTAATGAACTCTCTCGGATACAGTTAACAAACCCTGAAAGAATACCGCACACCGCCATGATAAGTTTGTATAGTTTTAATTTGCATAATTCCGCCACAAAACGCGGCGATAATATTCACGGCCTCCCCCGAATTTAATGTAACGAGAAGAGTTGACATGACGACCCGCTTTTCTGGAGTTTTGTTATTAATCGCATGAAATATGCATGGGACAGGCGAGAGGAAGGATTTAATATTTCCTCTAATTTATGGAGGGGAACTTTGATTGCTGATCCAGAAGGGAAGACCGTTGTTGCTGGCACTACTACACGTTGGTGATGGTCTTTAATCAGTTGTTGCAAGACTTGAAGGGTGGTTGGTGATTAAAATGTCCAACTTATTGCTTGCTCGATCAAGAAACGGGAATTTTGCATGTTTGGATGAGGTGAATATTCATTGGCGCGACGGTGCTTGAATCTTTTAAGATTGTGAATAGATCTGACAAATTGTATTTAACTTTTACCAAATATTTGTCAGCATTAATTTTTGAATTTTTTTATTTTAATATTTAAACTTCATAATAAAACAAAAATTTTTCTTAGAGAACAAGTTCGACAACAACTTTTATTTTAAATTTATAGTTTAATTGTATTTATTCTTGCAGAACATGCATAAAAACAACATAAATTATAGTTTAAAATGCATAAAATATTATTGGTTTTAGTTTTAATATAATTTTTAAAGAAACAGCCACTTAGAAAATATTCACGAACTATGCAATTAATTTTTGCAAAGGTGTTACATTACTAATTGAAAATACGAGACTAACTTTTCATTGAGAAAATAGTCGAAAAATCATGTTAAGATTTTGATAAAATATCCGGCAGTATTCGTATACTTAAATAATGAAACTTCCAGAATTCAGTGTATTACAATTTATGAATTATTTTTTAAAAGGAACTTATAAAATGTTTTTAGCAAAAGGCAAACAAATTTACGAAAAGTGAACACTTAAACTTTACCAGAAAAACTTCGTTTTGAATAAAGATTCAAGAAGAAACCTCAACAGCCTGGAAACGTATTTAAAATCTATCACTTCTGTAAGCAAGAAAATTTTATCATGTTATTAAAATTACGCAGATTTCGTTACATTGCTTGATTTTGTTGCGCCACCGAATTTCAGACACCATGCAGGAAATCCAAATAACCACTCTCTCTTTCATGTATTGCAATTTCAAGCCCCTCAAGCTAATGAACCTCTCTTCGATATAGTTAACAAACCCTGAAAGAATACCGCGCCGCCATGATAAGTTTGTGTAGTTTTAATTTGCATAATTCCGCCACAAAACTCGGCGATAATATCCACGGCATCCCCGAATTTAATGTAACGAGAAGAGTTGAGCAAGAGGACCCGCTCTTCGGGAGTTTTGTCATTAATCTCATGAAATATGCATGGGACAAGCGAGGGGAAGGATTTAATATTTTCTCTGATTTATGGAGGTGAACTTTGATTGCTGACCCAGAAGGGAAGACCATTGTTGCTGGCACTACTACACTTTGGTGATGGCCTGTAATCTGTTATTGCATGACTTGGAGGGGTGGTTGGTGATTAAAATGTCCAACTTATTGCTTGCTCGATCAAGAAAAGGGATTTTGCTTGTTCTGATGAGGTGAATATTCAATGACGCGACGTTGTTTGAATCTTGAAAGTTCTACCAATTGTTTATCAAATGAAGTTTGTTGCTGCATTGTGAAACTGGATGAGAATGCTAATATATTATTTTGTGAAATTTTAAGAATATAAAATTGAGCGAAAAATTAATTTTTTTGACCGTCATTTAACACAAATAATAATTTACCAAGATCGTATATATATATATATATATATATATATCGTTTTAATGCAGCTGGCAGTACAGAGACAGTTAATTTTTATGCCGTAAGCAAAGGCTGCACCGCTGTTACTCATTTAGCACTAACCAGGGGGCAGGTGTAGCTTGAAGAACTGCTAAGGAAGCGAGTAGCACCACCCCCACGATGCTCTGCTATCCTATTAGACCAGACCGGGACCTACGGTTTAAAGTCGATTCTGAACCACTAAAACATCTATGGCACAGCTGGGATTCGAATCCGAACGCTGTGGTACCGAGCTTCAGAGGGCTAGCCACTCGATTATATATATATATATATATATATATACACATGCACCAATTCAGTGGTTTATGCTCATGGAAAAAATCTGCTAATTATTCTTGAAAAAGTTAAAAACAAGTAGACAATAATCCTCTTTTGTAGTAAACAAACATGCAAACCTCGAACGAGACCTTTCAGTAATATTTCAGATAATTTTCAATAATACGAGGTTAGGTTCATGGTGGACGTAGACCATCTGTCTGCTGGCAGATTGCGAGACCGTAGATGTTTTTCTTTTTTATGGGGTAGAGCTGTTAGCCCAATGTTCTACAGTCATATTAGACCGGAACCTATGGTTTAAAGTGGACTCCGAACCACTACAAACATCCATGGTACTGCTGGGACCCTAACCCAAAATCTGTGGCACCAAACGGCAGAGGTCTAGTCACTCGGCCATCAGATAGTGAAGCAATTTTTTAACGGTCAGAAAGTTTTCATTAAAATAGAGTTAATTCAAAGATTATTTAAGATACAATACGTGGGGTGATGTTATTTTCTAATAATTAAAATTTAATGTGGGAAAAAATATAAGTGCAAAAATATTTCATTCAATTCCTTCTATTAGCTCACACTCTCCCTATATATATCTTGTTCAAATTTTCAATCTATCATAAAATACTTTTTATTCATCCACTCAAGTTCAAATAGATTTTTTTTTGAACTTGAGTTAATACCGTTTTTCTCAAATATTAATTTATTGATTAAATTTAATTAATTCCTTTTATTTTTTTTAGGTTTTAAGTTGCATCTACCAATAGATGGCGCCAGATAAACTTAAAAACAATGAATGAAAATTATTTATAAAGGACTTTTCGCAATATTGTGAAATAAAAGTAGGAATTTACTTTAAATTACTTGTTTTTGTACTAAGCTTACGCTAAGCTTTTCCATTAACTCTATCCTTTTTTTAGTAAAGACTCCACAGATTAACAGTTCTTTTTGATAACTTAGGAAAATACGATAAAGACAGTACTTTTATTTGTGTATATTATTAAATGACACTGAATGTGCTTTGCTTACTTATTAAAAAAAGCTGCATAATTAAAAACTGCATGTGTCATATTTCAAAAAAAAAAAAAAAAAAGAGCTTAAAAAATGGTTCTTTGCATTTGTGTGAAAAGTATAATAGAACTAGCTTAATTTTGTTTCTGCTAATTACGACAAATTTAGTGCAGATTAACTCACAGGCCATTATTTAAAAAAAAGTGCTGGCTTAAGAATGAAAGAATTATGTTCACGACTTTATTTAGGTTTCAACTTTAAAAAATCTAACTCCTTATTAATAATTATTTCCAGATATTTATTTAAACTCTTAATATTTTAAGATTACAAATCCATTAAAAAAAATAATTTAATTCTTCCATTAATTTTATTTACTTTTCTTTTATTACTCATTTTAATTACTTTTTTCCTTTATCTTTGTAATTATATTTCAGTTATATATTTGAGTGAAATTCTTTGACTCAAATAAACCGATTTTTTATATTAACAACAACAACCAATCAAACACCTTTCTAAAAAGCCACTGTATTAATAATAAATTAACACTTCAACAAGGCGGCAACTACACTTCAACGGCAAATTAAAACTAGCAATTATTCATTTCTTTACTTTAAATCTTCATTTGGAAAAATTGTCTCGATACATCACGAAATACAAATACAAACTACTGAAACCACCTAAAAGCTTCTGCAAGAAAGAAAGATTCATACCTGTTTATTACCCTCTAAAACAAACATATTTTAATTTAAACTTCAGAAGAGTTCTAGATCTCACACTATAAACACCTCGAATGGCAAAGCTTTGATTACCGCAGCGTAATTTCGCCTCGGCGAAATTACCAGAGTCCTGTTTTGTTTCGAAAACTGCAGAAAAATTCTGGAACCCCAGAACTCGATACGCAACTGTCACATTCGGTAATCGCAGCCAGAATTTAATAATAGGATGGCGGGGGGTCCTATTAATTTCGCAGAAATCGGTTTCGTTTCACGTCCAATTAAATCCTTCGTTTCGTAATTCTAGAAAGAGTTAATAACTCAGAATTCGACGAGAGTCTACCCTCCAACCCCCCTTCCCGCCGAGGCTTTCCTCGACGAGGTTTTAACAGATTAAAACTGTCCGGGGACGAGATTTAAACTGGTATTAATGTCGTTACCCGCCCTTGTCGCATTAGTTATGCAATTAATTGGTTTCAGAGCTGGAAATCCGGCCGTTTGTTGGGAGTCCGGCGTTAATTTCGGTGGGATAAAGCGCGACGGTTGAAGTTGAAAGAAGCGAAGTTGTGTTTGAATTATGAAAGTTGTTTCCAGAAGTGTTTGTTTGCAGAGAATCCACTTTTTGATTATCTAAAAGTAAACGAGGTGAGAAATGAAATAAATGTTGTTACAAGTTAGAAATGTTTTGTTGATAATTTTTACAATATAATTAGTTTTTCTAATGCTACTACTACACCACACGACTGTGCCTAGATCTGAGTTGTCCCTATACAGTTTGGGAATAATGTGAGTAAGAAGAAGTCTGATTGGATTCTGTGACGTAGTATACTTAGGTACTTTTATTAAACTTGAATAATTCATTCTTCATGAAGTTCTTGATCTATTGAGTATTTCTATATTCATGTGACTATTGAATTTGGCCGTTCTTATAGTATCCCAATGAATTGCTTCATATATCTCTTGCATTAGTAAACATTGGTGTATTCCTGAGATTATTCATCCGTTCTCGAATGTTCACACATGATGAGTTGAAATTTGCCGAGCAGATTTCAGCATTCTTTTTTCAATTCCTTCTATTAGCTCACTCTCTCCCTATATATATCTTGTTCAAATTTTCAATCGTTTCATAAAATACTTTTTTATTCATCCACTTAAGTTCAAATACATTTTTTTTGAGCTTGTAGTGGATGACACTGGATGCTAATACACTTTTTTTCAAATATTAATTCATTCATTAAATTTAATTAATTAATTATATTTTTTTAGATTTAAGTTGCATATATCTACCAATAGATGGATTCAGATAAACTTAGAAAAATGAATGAAACTTATTTGTAAAGGACTTTTCTGCAATATAGTGAAAGAAAAGCAGGAATTGGCTTTAAAATTTTTTTTTTTTTATATTACTTGTCTAATTTAGGAATGTTATGGAATATAAGACAGGTGGTCCAGTTTTAATACATGGTTGGTTGGTTGGGGTTTTATGGCACAAGGGCCAGACTTGGCTAAGCTGGGACAAACAACAGTGCTTTGTTTTCAAAGTTCTATTAAAATAGAATGGGTAAAAGAAGAAAAATTTAATTGCAAGAGCAGGTAAAATTCAGTACCAACTAAAATAAATTAATTGTGGTATTAAAATGTTGATAAAATATCTGATAAAATTGGTGCTTTTAAAACATTGTCAATTAAAAAGCAAGTAAAAGACACTGGGGAAAATAACAATGGTGCATCAAACAAATTTCAAATACAAGGTATAAAACCAATTTTAACAACAAATAAAAAATAGAAGGATAAAAGAATGAAGGAAAAGACAACTGCCCCCCCGGGTCATGACACCCGTACATATATAAAGAAGATGCGCCTCTGAGGGGTTTAACACTTGCAGGCAGCTAGTGGGAACAAGACTCAGATACAAACGCACTAATTCTGGAGACTCGATGGCAATTGTGACAATATGCATAAAGTGTCTAGTATAAACAGCTAGATTATCTGATGGTGGGAAATTAATCCATCAAAACCTCATGCTTTAAGTATGCTCAAAGGTAATGCTTTATTATTGGCTGATCGCTCTTAGTGCACATAAGTGGAAAATGAAGTACATTAACTTACAAAAAAAAAGTTATTGAGTACAAGATTTTATTAACTACTAGAGAAACTATAGTGGCTTCCAATCTATTAAACAATATGTCCCAATCATATTCATATTCATATTATTATATAGCATTGATTATATAACTATGATTTTCATAATAATAAGAAAGATTACTGGCTAAGAAGGACACACGGATAACCGAACATCAAAATATTTGCAACTCATTTCATTCCATGATACTTTACATCAAAAATCAAACGAGACTTAAATGGAAGGCATCGATCACTGCTCTTATCTCCTCGAGGAGTTGGAGAAACATTTTTGTAACAGGGTATTTCGGACAAGCCTCGTGAAAAGGCGTGTTTGCACATCTGCAAGCTGTCTATTCAAATTTTATGCAAGACAACTAAGAGTGACTGTTAGTAGCGCCAACTATGAACATGAAAATCACTTTAGCTTTAAATACATGATGTAAACTTTATGAGCATTATTTATCTACCTGATTTAACATTACAAGTGAGATTTAAGGAAACGAAGAAAGCAATATGAGCAACATACTAGGTTTGAACGAAGCCGGGTAATAGAGCTACGAAAAAGTGGATTTTTTTTTTGCGACATTACAAGAAGAATCCACAAGAATATTTCCATTGTTAATGATTGTTGATTTTCGGGAAAGATACACATGAGCCACTAGTGAGAGGGACGATCACCATATTCGCTGATAACAAATAGATCCGAGTCAGACGCCTTGCAGCGTTCATACCACTAATTCCAAATCAACACCAATTGCGATTTCAGTGGTGTCAGGCAAAGGCTCACTTAAACAATCAATTTACAATGTGCAGGATCTTCGGCGAACTTGTTTGAGGGAGATAAAAATCATGTAATCACAAAGCATGCTGTCCTCATTGGTCCCCGCAAAATGAGCCATAGAATGCTTCATGCAATTGAGTTGAGATAAATGTTGTATGTGCACGTAGAGATGAACTCATTATTTGAAGGGCAACGGTGATTTGTTTCACATTGATGGTAACGAAACAACAAGCCTGATAAGGCTTTAATAGTCAGATGTTTATCTTTGGCTAGAAACATCATAATTAATATATCTCACATTATTCATGACACTTGTTATGTTACCATGTTCACTTCATAAATATATTGTGAAAAGGAATTAAATTCCTAGTTATTAGTTTCTTGATTTATTATTCTGCTGTTTAATTTTCATAAAATTTGATTGTTTTATAAGAAAAGTTTCAATAATTGCAATTAAAAAAGTATTTCTTACCTTCCAGGGTCCTTCTTTAACTGCCAGATACAAAGGAGGTGAACCAGCCAAAGACGTTGGAGATTTAAATGGAAAGGATTTTTTTTCAGCCAACTGATTAACTGGGATAAAAGAAATAATACAGAAAACAATGTTATTAAATATATAAAACAAATGTAAAATATAACTACTTAAATGTACTTACTGAAATTTAATTTCATTGCTGCAGTTTTTAATTTTACTAACTACAATTTAATTATTTTACTTTTTTAAAAGTGAAATTAACAAAAGGTTCAGCATATGTATACGACGCATGCCTATAAGTTCCCGATGGGATGTTAGAATCTAGCTTATAAGTATATTAAGCAGTATCATTCGAAGATTTCTTGATTGTACAATAGTAGTCTTTCGTTATATATCGAACTTGAATATATTTAGCCATTTTTATTTAGAAAAATAATAATATAAACAAGATTTTAGAGTTTAAAAAGAAGTATAAATTGCTCTACAGCATAAAATAGTTGTATTTGGAATTTTTGCTAATTAAACATTATTTATATTTTTAAATCCTGATTTATAATTCTGAATGATCATTGGTGAAAATTTTATCATTATTACTTAAGTAAGTCACCAGTTATATCGTTGTTAACTTCTCGATTCCCTACATATACGATACATAATATATGATTGTAACCATGCTTCTTCCTACCTTGGCGAGAGCGTCCTCTATGACGTTCAGGAGAAATTGTTAGTTGACCTACACTTTTCAGTTCATCTACACCAAGTATATTTCGAGCATTCCGCGCTTACTTGAGT
This sequence comes from Caerostris extrusa, assembly GCA_021605095.1. Lineage (NCBI taxonomy): Eukaryota > Metazoa > Arthropoda > Arachnida > Araneae > Araneidae > Caerostris > Caerostris extrusa. Next base: position 70,441 of record BPLR01021374.1, read on the forward strand.
ATCGGGCTTTCTGCTTAGAAGTGAAATAATTCCAAGAACTATAATTATGTGTCTTTAAATGCGTATGATGTGTATTGTGTATTGTGGTGTGTGGGGTGTTTGTGCGTGTGTGAATAAAGCTGTGAGTTCTCCGCCTGTGCCTCAAGTATTTCTACCCAATATCGCACGTAATTACAATCCATCTGTACAACATGCACACTACATGATATAATAAGGTGTTTACCTTACAGCTTTCCCTATTCAAATTTTCCTATACTTTATATATTGACTGCATAGTTTTAGTGGGCAATTGGCTAGCGCTCTGGACTTTGGTACCAGAGGCTCCAGGTATGAATCCTGGAGGTGGCATGGATGTTTGTTGGTGGTTCGGAATCCACGTTAAACTGTAGGTCCCGGTCTAATTAGCCCAAAGTGTGCATAAAATGACCGTAGAGCCACAAACCAAAGCATACTTTTAGTGTTAATATTAAAAAATTAATATTAGAGCAAATCTTAGTTTTAGATTTAGTTTTTAGTAAAAAAAATAAACTTTATTTTTCTCAAACGTAATGAAGGTAAGAAATATACATAGTTTATTACATAAGAAATATTCTAATATAAAAAAAAAATTATATTATAATTTGTTATTTTCAATAGTAGATTGTGTTATTAAAAATAACACTCTAAGCCTTTTCCAAGAAATTATATGAAATAATTCTTTTTATGAAGCGGTCACGTATAAGCAGTCTTAATCTTTTATTCGTAAACTTTCTTTCTAAAAAACTTAATTACGAATTCCTGTCCATTATTAGTTGACAATTAGGAAAAAAAAAGGAATTAAATTAGTGCGCTATTTAAATCTCATAAATATTTAAACGAAAACTAAATAAAGAAAGCATTTCGGTCTTTTGAATTAAAATGGAACAAGGCAGTTCAAAATTTCTGAAATGAGTAAATTGAAAAATTCTAATCGAATTCCCGCAAGCTGAAGTGCCAAAGTTTTAGCTTTCTTTTGAGCTAAATTGAATTCTCTTTCATTTTTTGTTGCATTCAGTGTCGAATAAAGAAAATTAAGTCAGTAATATCTTACTCCCTTTTTGAATTTTTTTATCTTCTCTTTTTAATTTTCGATTAAATTAGGACAGGAAGGTTGTAGTAGAGTTGATTTGAACTTTACAAAAATTTTTAGTTTAAAATTTGTAACATCTATTGTAGTTAAATAATGAGTTATGATTAAGAATTTATTTTTACTGGAGTATTGAAGGTAAAAACCGTGCCATGTGAATGATGTAATAATCATGCAATATGTTTTTGAATTCATGTAAATAATATGTAATTTATTTTATTAGTAACATTGTTGCCCCTTTCTAAAACATAAATATGGATTTTATGTTTTAGTATGGATACATATTAAAGTAATAAAGTAATATGTATCCATACATAAATATATATAATGGATTATATATATATATATATAATGACGACACTTGAATTACATGATTGGTTAAAATTTATGAAATTTCTAAAATAAACTGCTCAACACGTGCGAATAAAATGTAATTATGGCTACACAAGATTCAATTAAATGTATATCAATAAATATTTCTTATAACATACACTAAAATCTTCCCTAGACTGTTAGGCCTAATGGTCGAGTGACCGCCGCTCGGTGCCCCAGGTTTCGGGTTCGAATACCGGCAGCGCCATAGATGTATATAGTGGTTCGGAATCCACTTTAAACTATAGCACCTGGACTAATATGAGCATTGGACGTAGGGTAAACAACTTCCCTTGTAAAAAGAAAACACCCCATGCTTTGAAATTTGCCACTACGCAGACGGCCTTGGCCCTTCATAAGGCTGTTGTGCCAATGAAGAAAAAGGCAGTTAGGCAATATCAACATAATTATTGTATTAGAATAACTTTTTTTAAATCAAAATGTATTCTAACAGATCTTATATTATGCTGAAAAATTCATGAGTAGCATGTTATTTATGCAAGAGCGTATTGGCTTTGAATACTGTCCACAGGGGCAGCGCCAAACGGTCTGCCGGAAATGAGGACATGGACGCGGTGTAACAATGCCCCCGTAACACTCTACGATCCTATTAGGACCGGAGCCTATGGTTTAAAGTGGATTCCGAACCACTTACAAACATCCATGGCACCGCCGGAACTCGAACCCGAAACCTGTGGTACCGAGCGACAGAGCGCTAGCCACTCGGCCCTTCAGGCCCATATATATATATAAATATATGTAATGGATTATATATAAATAAATAAATAAATAAATAAATAAATATATATATATATATATATATATATATATATATATATATATATATATATATATATATATATATATATATATATATATATATATATAACGACGACATTTAATTTGCATGATTGGTTAAAATTTATGAGATTTCTAAAAATAAACTGCTGAACAAATTCAAATAAAATGTAATTATGACTACAGAAGATTCAATTAAAAGTATATCAATACATATTTCTTATAACATATACTATATTTTCTTATAACATATACTATATACCCTACCTAATTGACTAGAGAGGATTTTAATCTTCTCTAGGCAATTAGGTAGGGGCCTGATGGCCCAGTAACTAGTGCTCTGGCACTCGATGCCACAAGTTTCGGGTTCGAGTTCCAGCAGTGCCATGGATGTTTGTAGTGATTCGGTATCCCCTTTAAACCATAGGACCCACCCTAATATGACCGTTGGACGTAGCGTAGACTACCCCACCCCGTAAAAAGAAAACATCTCCTGTGTCGAAATCTACCAGACGGCCTTGGCCCTCCAAGAGGCTGTTGTGCAAAGAAAGAAGAAGGCACTTAGACTATATCAATAAAATCATTATGTTAAAATTATTTTTATAAATCAAAAATATATTCTAACAGATCATATATGTCGAAAAAATTCATGAGTAGCTGGTTATTTATGTAGGAATACGGGAAATGAGGGGACTTATGATCCCTTTTGTACTTGGGCGACTGAACATTGTGAGAGAAAGGAGAGGACAATGGCAATAGATAGCTAATAACAAAGTTATATTAATTAATGTTAGATAACCTAGTTAGCTGATTAAGATGTTACAAATTTTATTAACTTTTTGTAAGTGTTTAATTGTAAATGTTGTAGATAGGACCTGATGGACAAGCGACTAGCGTTCTGGCGCCACAAGGTTTGCGAATCAGCGGTGCCATGGATATTTGCAGTGGTTCGGAATCCACTTTAAGCCGTAGATTCCGATATCATATGACTGCTGGTTGTTGGGGTATTGCTGAAACAGCTACGCTTGTATTGTATTGTGCTATTGTACCAAATTGTACCGAGGAAAGGCTATTGTACTAAGCGTTGAGCTGACAATCCTACGCCGTAAAAAAGAAGCCATCTCCTGTCTCGAAATTTGCCAGTAGGCAGACTTTAATACAATAAGAAGCACTATACATTCCTGATCATTCTGATTTAATTAACGAAAAATAACCTTTTGTAAAATCAAAGAATAACTAAATATGGATTTAAAATTTTATATAAAACTAAAATTTAATTTTTTAAAAAATATCAGAAAATACTATTTTGAAATTACGAATAAATTAACTTAAAAAAAAGATGTTAATAAATATTTTTCTTATTTATTCTTTATATGAAATTATTCTGTAAATGAAGTCTTATTAGTAACAGTTTTTCAAAGCTACCTTTTTTTTATTGCGATTACTTTTCGAAGTTTCCTTGCACTATATTCTACTGTGACTTTAATAAAGATACCAATTCAATACCATGCAATATCAGTCTAGTTGATAAATACGTTGTGAGGAATACTGTCACGTCCCGGGTTTAAATCTCGAATAAAGTACGGTCGATTGCGTTTCAATAGTGATTCCTCCCATATTAATACTAGACCATATCATCAGAACGTGCCGTGAAGGTCTAATTAAATATCCCACCACGCAATGTATCAAAGGAAACCAGTAATAGGCCTTGTATGCTTGCTTTATTCAATAATATTTTATTGTTGGTTACACACGTCGCTCGGAAAATACCTTCGCACTTTAAAAATTTATTAGAAAACTAAACGGGAATAATTAAAAAAAAAAATTAAGTAAATAACTTTTTCACATCTTAATTGGAACATCAACATTCACACTCAACACACGTTTTCATGTATCAGGTAGAAATTTTATGGAATTGAAGTTTTGAAGTTTTTAATGAGGAAAATCGTAATATATTAATCCCCAATACAGTCCGAAAATGTCTAAGATGTGAAAAGTTCTACATTCAATGTGTTGAAAGTGTGCATTAAAATTTAATAAAAGTTAAAAAAATTCACGTGCATATTTTAATTTATATATTTTTAAATATACTTTTTAAAGTTAAAGTTGGATTTGGAGTTTCGGATTTATCTTTAGAACACGTCATATGAAAAAGAAATCTTTCTTTAGAAGTAAGGAGTGTTACTGAAAAATAGAAGAGTAAAATTTTGATTTTTTTTTTTTTTGATAATATCTCACAGTTAATGCAACAGAATATTATCGTAGAAGGAGTAACCAAACAATTTGGAAAATAACTCCGTAAAGGTCTCTCGGCTTAAGGTTTCAGACCTGGCGGTGGCATGGATGTTTGTTAGTGGATCGGAATTCACGTTAAAACTGTAAGCCCCGGTCTAATGAGCCCAAAGCATGCACAAAATGACCATAGAGCTACAAAACAAACTGTAAGAGTCTATAAAAACTTTCATTGTTCTCTGTATTGCAACTACTTTACTTTAGAAATGATGACATCCGTCGTTGTTTAGCCCTCCCTACTATTCAAAATTTTATGCTGAAGCTTGCGACTAATTTTTACGCAAATCTAACTTCTATTCCGAATGATGAAATTCGTAATCTCCCAGATACGATTTCACATTGCCGGAAAACGCTAAGCGCCATGGGCGTCTCTGCATAATTTGCACCAGACCTAGATCTTTGTCATCATTTCTAGCAGCAATTACTCTACTTTGTAGTATATTCCACAGTTTTCTCTTTTTTTTCCTTAATTGTATTTTTTATCTTTATTATTCCTTGTACATATTTGTTATTTGTATTCATTGCTTCTTTTGTACATAATTTTTTAGTATTATTCTCCTTTTTGCATTGTATATATTTCTTATTTTCCTTTTATTGTACATTTTTTATAAAAACTCTATTGGGCAGATCTTGATCACTTATTCGTTTTTCATGTATATAATATTCTTCATGTATATAATATTCTATGTGTTTTAAACAATGAACTTTAAGTGTGCAATCCTGGAGTAAAAGGTCGCATGCGGATCAAGGCACTCCGTGAACCTGTAATGATGATGATTGCAACTACTTGCAATTGTTGTGACTAATTCTCTGTGTCCCGCAGCGCGGGATGGATATCCCATGAGTAATCTATTCATCGATGGTGGGAAAGGGGACAGCTTCTGTTGTCATGGAGCATCGTAGGTAGAAATCTGACTTGGCCCTTTGATGCTCTTACAGTAATGTATGACATGGACCCTATGTCTTAAAGTGGATTCCAAACCATTACAAACATCCATGTCACAGCCGGGACTAGAACCTGAAACATTTGTCCCCGAGCGTCAGAGCGTTAGACACTCAGCCATTCAGGCCTTTATGTATCTTCTTCTTCATTGGGCAACAGCCCCATAGTGGGCGAAGGCCGTCTGCTTACTGGCAGATTTCGAGACAGGATATGTTTTCTTTTTACGGGGTAGAATTGTCAGTCTTACTTCCAATGATCTGCAAATATCAGACCGTGATGTAAGGTTTAAGGTGGATTACAAACCCCTGCAAACATCCGTGGCCCCGCCGGGACTCGAAACCCCTTAACCTATGGCACCGAGCATCAGAAAGCTAGTTCCTCGGCCATGCCACTTTTATGTATCTTGCCAAATTGAACAGATATATTCTTCGCTGTTTGTTTTTATTGATTCTTATTAGTTAAAAATTAAACGAACCATACTGGGATCCATAGATAGTTTGAGTTAGCTAGCTGGCTGTAAGACGAGGGTTCGTTTCTTGTTTGTTATGCATGCTACGGCACTTTTGGAAAATGATGACACTTGGGGAGAATAGAGATAGTTAATAACCATTAGAATTGATGGACAGTTTAAATGCCAGCATTGGGAATAAAAAAAAAAAAATTAAACAATAGTGAAGTTAAAATAAAGAAAAAAAAATTAACATTGAAAATAATAATAAATTAAATATAATAAATTAAAACTGAATAATTTATTTACAATCTTCTAGAGGTTATTATGGCAAACATAGTAACATTAATGCTAAAAAATAGAAAATGAAGATGGGGGACATTTACACGGACGAAATTTTAAAAATTTCTTTATTGTATCGAAATTCAAATTCTCGACAGAGAACATGAATTTAATAGTAAAATAGTTCTAAGCTGCTTGAAGTTCTGCCTTTTTTATATAGTTAGCAGAAAAATAGTAAAACGATCATTTTGCTAAATAGAATTTTTCAATGAAATAGTTAAGCAAACTTTCTTTGCCATACAAAAAAGTTAAGTATTGGCAGATATTATAAACGCATATAAAAATACAAAAATTAAAATTGAATAAATGTTTTTGACAATAAATATTCATGAGCAAAGTGGAGAAGTTTCGAAGATTAATTATTTGCGTGGTGACTTGTTTGGAGTTTTCGATACTATTTTCAAATTTCAGTAAAATCTGCCGTAAAAAATGAGATATAAAAAATCTTGCATATAAAATTTTATAATATTCAAGATTTTTCTTATGGCAAATGAAATGAGCTAATGGTCTTTTTTTAATAATCTGACGAGGCAGTGTGTATTAATCAAATGCACCTGGAATTATGCACCATTGCACCATTAATGCACCATTAATCGAATGCACCGTTCCAGTGCATAGCCAGTGGTATACCACACTACATCGTGTCACGATGTTTGATGTCCATGTACTGTTTAGGATACAAAGTGGATACCACCACAATTTTGTCCGAATACTCCCAAGAATGTCATCTGGTAGTGTGCACCCTTCTCTCCTCTTCCTCGAACTTGACTTAAGGACGTCTAACAGAATGTGTCCATTCCTGTTATAACAATGGAATCCCTGTTATAACTTTTGATTCTGTATCGTTTGTTGAGTTTGAACCAATCATCTTTGGATTAGGAAATATCCCAAAATTGCCCCATCTATTCCTATCAAAAATACAGAAGTTTTCAGTTCGACATTGCTTGTGGAGCTTCGAAACAAATGATTTTGATTCTGAAACTCAACGATCTGCCCTTCCTCCTTGAACTCAACGGAAAGAAATTTCGACCCAGAACATTATCATGTTCGTTTCTGTCATAGCACGAAAACGTTTGATCGAAACGAAAGTTCAGACAAACGTTAAAAGTTCGAATAGAAGATCAGTTTCAAACTAAGAATCTTGGATTAGGAAATCGCCGTCCAACATTTTTAACTTCAACACTTCTTAACTCCAAACTGTTCAAACAACACTTCTAGCATTTGAGCTTCATGAAATTTGGATCAAATTCCTGTAGTAGTCCAGACCAATGCTGACTTACAGAAGTAGTGTTACCATTATAAACTCTTTATCTGCCTACAAAAGTTATATTCTGCAAAATTGCCACATCTATTCCTGTCAAAAACACAGAAGGTTTCGGTTCGACATAGCTTGTGGAGCTTTTAACCAAGTAATTTTGATTCAGAAAACCCAAAGGTCTTCCCTTCCTCCTTGAACCCAACGGAAAGACATTCGAAACTAGAAAATTATCATGTTCATTTCTGTTATAAGCACGAAACACTTTTTGATTCAGTGTCGGAACCAAAGTTCAAACGAACGTCAAAAGTTCGAACAAAAGAACAATTTCAAACTAAGAATCTTTGGTTAGGAAACCGTCATCCAAGTTTCTTAATTTCAGCATTCGAATTCTCCTAAAAGTTCTAGCATTTGAATCTTCATAATTTGGACCAAATTCCTGTAGAATTTTCAGACCAATGCTGAATTACAGAAGTAATATTCACCAATTTTAGAAGTCTAAACCATTTTCACGAAAAAAAACAGCAAACGAAGAATATAACTCTTTTCGCTTGCTGTTTTCATGAAATTGGTTTAGATTTCTTGAGCTTCTCAGCTCTCCTGAAATAATTCGTGTATTTTTCCTTACTATTACTGTTTTTTTACTTAGTATTGTTTCCTTTACCAGACTGGATCCCGTACCTACCAGGGCAGATAACCCAGACGCCTAATCCACAGTGCCCATTCTGCGTGGAGGTCGTAAATAAAGCAATTTAAGGTTCAAATATATAAAGATATGAATTGGGTTAACCACAATTTAGTACAAACACGACCACACTACATTGCGTCACTATACCTGATGCTCACTTTACTGTTTCGAATATAAAGGTGTCTTCAATTTAGTACAAACACCATACTACGTAGAATCAGAGCATCATGTAGTAGCACAGACCAATGTTGACTTACAGAAGTCGTGGTTACTATTGTAATGTAATCGGCAAACTTGCAGGGTTGATTGACCAATTTTAAGAAGACTTTCATGAGAAAACTACAAACAAAAGAGAATTATTCGTGAATTTTCAGCTCTCAGTTGTGTTTTTTTTCTTACTAGACTGGATCTATATCTACCACGGCAGTTAACCTTGAGTTCTTGAAACCCGAAACAAAAAAAAAAATTCCGACCTAGAACATTATTGTGTTCATTTCTGTCATAAGTAAAAAACTTTTGGTCTGCACGAAAAATTTATACGAACGTTAAAAGTTCGAACAAAAGATCAGTTTTCTGACTAAGAATCTTGTGTTAGGAAACCACTGTCCAACTTTCTTAACTTCAAAACTCCAAATAGTTCAAACAACACTTCTAGTATTTGAAACTTCATGAAATTTGGACCAAATTCCTATAGTAGCTCAGACCAATGTTGACAAGTAATGTTACCACAAGTAATGTTACCATTGTACACCCCTTTATCTGCCTACAAAAAGTTCTGCCTACTTAAAAATTGCCACATCTATTCTGACAAAAACACAGAAGATTTCAGTTCGAAATCGCTTGCAGAGCTTCCGGACTAAATACTTTTGATTATGAAACGCAATATCTTCAAAAATTGAACAAATTGGGAAAGAAATTCTAACCTAGAACATTATCGTGTTCATTTCTGTCATAAGAACGAAAAACTTTTGGTCTGCACGACAGTTCATACGGACGTTAAAAATTCGAACAAAAGATCAGTTTCAAACTAAGAATCTTGGATTTGGAAACCACTTCTACCTTTCTTAATTTGAGCACTTCTTAACTCCAAACAGTTCAAACACCAATTCTAGCACTTGAGCTTTCATGAAATTTGGACCAAATTCCTTTAGTCGCATGGACACATTGGCTTACAGTCCTACTTATAATGTCATTTATAGTGTCGTGTTACTTGCAGTGTAGTGTTACAATGTTATTTATAGTGTCGTGTTACTTGCAGTGTAGTATTACAATGTTATGTAAAGTGTAGTGTTACAATGTTATTTACAGTGTAGTGTTACAATGTTATTTACAGTGTAGTGTTACAATGTTATTTACAGTGTTACTTGTAGTGTTATCATTGTAAAGTAATCAACAAACTTGCAGGGTTGATAGGCCAATTTTAAGAAGTCGATAACACTTTCATGAGAAAACAACAAACAAAAAGTGTTATACATGAACTTCAGCTCTCCAGAGACAATTTGTGTATTTTTTCTTCCTTACCAGACAGGATCCCATGCCTACCAGGGCAGATAACCCAGACGCCTAATCCACAACGCCCATTCTGCGTGGACGTCGTAAATAAAGCAATTTCCTTGGCGGGGTTGGTGGCGATGACCATTAGCTATAACCGTAACAATGAATGCCTCCAAATGAAAAGGAAGGGGGTAGACTTACGCACGTGATAGGAGACCACTTTGTTCTCCCGTCCCACAATCCATTCATTGCTCTTCTCGATGGCGTCGTTGGTGGGCGCGAACACGGTTACAGGCCAGTACTGGAGCAGCTTTCGCAGCACTTCGTCACGATTCACCATTTCCTGGAACTGAAATGAAATGAAAACGAGATTAACCGAAATTGAAAAGGACCAGGAGGGATAAAAACGGAACGTGGAGCAATAACTAGACCTACAGGAAATGATAATAATAATAAACGAAAAATACTATAAGAAGCGTAGGCCTTTATTGGCAAAATGGGAATTATAGTGTTCTTTCTTAATTTGTTTTAGCTGATGCTTATATATTTGCTAGAAGTAAATTTGTCAAATTAAAAAGTTTTTTTTTTTATATTACTTGTTTCAAGTCAATTCCTACCTTTTTCACCCTATTGCAGAAAGTTTTTTCTAAATAATTTTCATTTATTTTTTAAGTTTATATGGCGCCATCTATTGGTATATGCAACTTAAATCTAAAAAACCCCTAAAATTAATTAATTAAATTTAATTACTGAATTAATATTTGAAAAAAAACTGTATTAACATCCAGTGTCATCCACTGCAAGTTAAAAAAATGTATTTGAATGAGAGTGGATGAATAAAAGTATTTTATAAGCGACTGAAAATTTGAACAAGATATATATAGGGAGAGTGTGAGCTAATAGAAGGAATTGAAAAAGATGCGTTGGTAGCTAAAATAGTTTATTACTTTTCTTTATGAAGTTTACTCATTTATAACTTTTCGTTTAGTTTAAGTATACTTTATATGTAGTTCTTTAAGCATATATTAAGCAGACAATATATTAAGCAGATAATTTATAGTTCTTTAAGCAGCACTGGAATTTTCGATGTTAGCCGTATTAATTTATTATAAAATTTGAACTAATAATAAGTCTGCAGAAACACAATATTAAATTTTACATAACATTAAACGATATAATTCATAGCTTTTTTAATACCTTATAAATTTTTAAGAAATGTAAATTCTAATCTATTTCGTTATACAAGGAAGCATTCGAATTCTTTCAGTATTACTGTTAACTTCTATTCGCGTTAAGTTCCTCTATTAAATCATGAAATCCTTTGTGCTTACAGCGGAATATTCAGACTAACGGCTTAAAAAGAAAGAAAAACACATTTTTTCGAGTTCTTGTCTCCTATATCCTTCCTTACCATTATTTTACTCTATGTTGAATGCTATATGTTTAAATAAACTCCGACTACTACTGCTACTACTACCCTATACCACCACACATCACTGTGCCTAGAGCTGAGTTGCCCCTTTACAGTTTCGGAATGATGTGGGTGAGAAGTCTGATTGGTCTCTGTGATGCTTTACGGACAAATGAAACCGGGACCTATGACTTAAAGTGGATTCCGAACCCCTACAACATCCATGGCACCGCCGGGACTCGAACACAAGACATGGGGTACTGAGTGCCAGAGCGCTAGTCACTCGGCCATCAGGCGCCAATGTGTGTCCGACTACGGAATAAATTACCTTAGTTCACTCATTTCTGAAAGCATTCCCTGCTGCCTGATGTTCAATTAGCTACCGCTCTGGCCTTTGCAGAAGCTTCAGGTTCAAATCCTGGCGGGGGCATGGATGTTTGTTAGCGGTTTAGTTTCTAATTAACCTAAAGTGTACAAAAAACTGACCGTAGTGCAACTAACCAAACCAAACCAATCTGAAAGCATTCCCATAGAGAAAAAAACAGCTTCCATATCCATGTGGTTTTACCAAAAACAATAATTGTAATTGTAATGATCAATTAAAACAGTTTGTAATTGTTCATTATCCAAATGTATCCCTTATTAAAAAATTTCTAAAATTGGAATACTGAACCAGTACTTTAGTATCGCATTCGAAAATGTTTGATGAATTTTTAAACTTCGTAAAACTTGCAGCTGTGTTTTGTTTTAACATCCGTGAAGCTCAAGAATTTGTGGATGTTGTTAATGTAAGTCGACTAATCGGGTCAACTAAGGGCTTCCGCAATGAGTATGGCACAAGCGTCTAAAAAATTGACATTTCCATCAATAAGGCACGAGGAAGAATCAAGTGATTAGATTAAACGGTCAGTTCTTTCAACAACATCCTTTTTTATAGGAATTGCCAAATGAATCAAATAAACTGTCCCAAATATTTTGATAAGTAACCTAGTAAATGTTTTATTTCAATTACTTTAGGAATTAATTTTTACAAAATAGCAGAATACTTGAATATAATTTTTATTCTAAATGCTAAGATGGAATAAGTTTTAACTATGTCTATTTAGAACATTCATGGAATTGGATTTTTTTAAAGTAAAAAGGTTGTAGGTTCGATCTTTGACAAGCCAGTATGAAATGGTAGACTAACATATATTTTGGCAATTTATAATCGCTATAACTAGGCTTGCCTGTACATGAATTTATGGATTTCTTGAATGCAACATTATTGTTTTAAAAAGATCTCCAAGAAACCTTCATCTTTCCTTCTTTTGGGGTGTAATTTAGCAGCTTATGAGATATCTTTAATAATGATAAATCTTCTTCTTTAAACTGATAAAACGTGAAATATACTTATTTCATCACCCATCCCAATGGGCTTTCCCCGTGCAGTTTTTACAGCAAATTTCCAACTCTCCGACATGACATGATTTTCTTAATAAACACTTGTACCTCATTGGTGCAGCTACTAATGATGTTTGTCCTCTGTGGTTGTCAGGTGAAACTATATACTTTTTACATTTGATAACATGCACTGCACTTGATTTTATAATTTTTTTGACAACTTTTCTCTGACAACTTTTCTGTCAACTTTCTGACAACTTTTCCAAGGCTAAATTTTATTGGGCTGCTAGAGTTCTTATGGCAAATATCGCTAAAGTTTGAAGTAGGAAAAAAAATAATAATGATAAATCTGTTAGAGATCTGGTATATCAGAAATGATTGACCTTAATAAGAAGTTATGAATACTAGAAAAATGTTCATCAAACAATATGTTTTTCATCGCTATTTTTTCAGAAAATCATTCTTTCTCAGCGTTAGGTTTTCCATCCAATTTTCATTAAGATCTTCTGCAAGACATTTATTTCTTGTAGGAGACAACGATAACAGTGCTTATCCTCTTAAAAAATTTCAGTTACCAGTAAATTGCCTTTTAACTTATTATTGTTTTCAAGCTTTAATTCAAATATTAAGCGAGACAAACAATGTACAATTAAATTCCATGAAAGCAAATCTAAAACTTTTTTTCATAACTAACTATTCCCAAAACACCAAGATCCTTTTTGCAAAACGTGATTCCCATTTGTGAAAAGCAAACTTCTGCACAGAGTCATTGAATTTTCCACCCCAACCGCATAAAGGCAGTTGGTCAATCAGTTACAGCACTGCAAGGCGATTTGTCGGAAATCGCTTGAAGGGCCTGGTGAATGGGCGACGCGCAATTAATCTTCATGGTAACACGGCTGCCGGAATGGCCGAGCGATTAAGAGAAGATGGACGCCTCGTCCACCCAGCATCGCCGGCGAAGGCAATTAGTGCATGTTATTGTTCCAGCCGTCACACATTAATCCACTGCAACCCTCAAACAAGATTCCCTTTGATTCTCACATTAATGGAATTGTCATGCTGTGACTGGACTCTCTATGGGAATTCGATATGAAGAATGGTGTGACGCATTTAAGTGGGGATAATGGATGGATGGCGAAGGGAACAAAGACGGTTTGTTAGACATCCGGGCAAGGCTATCTGCAAAAGCTAAACTGCAACCAATGTTTTATATGAGACAATTTTGTATGTATGCCACGAACAATCTAGTGATTGGTGGACATTGCCTTCTGGGAGAACTTTTAAAGGTAAATGATCCGTATTTAAGTATAGTACCGAAAAATCTACCATAATGTAGCCAAAATAAATGTGATGCTGATTTATATCATTTGGTCAGTGCGGCCTGATGGCCGAGTGGCTAGCGCTCTGCAGCTCGGTACCACAGGTTTTGGGTTCGAGTCCCGGCGGTGAAATGGATGTTTGTAGTGGTTCGGAATATACTTTAAACGGTAGGTCCCGATCTAGTAGGATCGTAGAGCGTTGCGGGGGTAGTGTTACTCGCGTCCATTGCATATCTTCAAGCTACACGAGCCACCTGGGTAATGCTAACTATGTAACAGTGATGCAGCCCTTGCTTATGGCTTAAAGATTAATTGTGTATTGCCAGCTGCATTATAACAATATCATTTGGCCAGTAAGAATTTGATGAAATCGGAATTGTTATTATTTTATCTGAGACTATTGTGTATGTATGCCACGAACAACCAAGTGATAATTACGCATTGTCTACTGGGAAGACTTTTAAAGGTAACTTCTCCGTATTTAGGTACTGTAAATGGGAAAATATGTAAATATGTTGTCACAATCACTATAGAACTTCTCGTTTCTGAATGAAATGACAGCAATGGAGGCCACCAGTGGATTTCAAACTATGTTTTCCTGCACTTTAATTCACGTTAAAGAAATGTAAATTTATTATCCGTCCCAGATTAATCCGCTGCGCCCTCAAACAAGATCCAGTTTGATTTTGACATTAATGGAATTGTCATGCTGTGATTGGATATGAATTCGATATGAAGAATGTAGTGACGCATTTGAGTGGTGATCATGGATGGCTGGTGGAAGGAACAAAGACGGTTTGTTAGACATCTGGACAAGGCTATCTGTAAAAGCCAAACCAATGTGATACTGATTTATATCATTTGGTGAGTAATTATTTAATGAAATCTGTATTTTTTTTTAATGTTTTACATGAGAAAACAATAAACGAACAATGACGAAAAACCTAGTGATAATTGGGCATTGCATTCTGGGAGGACTTTTCAAGATAACTGCTTCGTATTTAAGTATCGTATATGAGAAAATTCTGTACATACATTGTCCCAATCACTATAGAACTGCTCGTTTCTGAAAGAAGCTAGAGCAATAGAAGCCACCAGTGGATTCGAAACTGTTTTCTTGCACCCTAAGCAGCCAGATGACCAACTGGTTAGTGCTCTGGCCTTTGGTACCACGGGCTTCAGGTTAGCGGTCCTGGCGGTATCATGGATGGACCTTTAATCCTAGCGGTAGCATGGATGTTTGTGAGTGGTTCGGAATCCACATTAAACTGTAGGTCACGGTGTAATTTGCGTGAAGTGTCCGCAAAATGACCGTATAGCGAAAAACCAAACCAAACCTGCACACTAATTACAATGCACATTCAAAAATTTACTTTTTTAATTATATAAATTTATACTCAAAGTGAGTTATCAGTTCAATACATTTTTCATTATCATTTAAAATATTTTATTTAAATCCAGATTATCCGAGTCAAAAGCCGGAAAATTTTATGTATGCAAATTGAAATCTATTTTGAAATATTCAGGTTTTTATGAATTTACACTTATTAATTTTTGAAATTTTACTTATAATAAAATAATGAAATGTATAAAAAATATACAATGCAATTTTTATTTTGTCATAATACTTAATTATATTTCATATTGTTGTTTTTTATGATTTTTTTATTTAAATGATTGGTTTCAACGCCTGTTTAATGATTTGAAATAAATGAACAAAGGGTAAGAATGATTATTATGATTTTGTTTACTTTTCTTGATGAATTTCATAGATTTTAGATATATTTATTTTTTTGTTTAAAAGCAATCATTAATATTAATGTATTTTTATGTGCTGTTTGGGTCAAATGGCTTTTATTGGAATATGGTCTAAGGAACCCTAAAAGTTGAGCATTTATATTTCAATGGGTGTATAAAATAATAATAGCATAACAATTATAGAAAAAGGATTTGTATAAAATAAAAATATAAATTAATAATTTTTTAAAAAAATATAAAATAACCAAAAAATATATAAAATAATTAAAAACATATAAAATAAATGAATTCTGAAATAAGCTGTACATTTCATGTGATGGGACAATTACCTACACTACTATAGTTTCAGGTAGAAGTCTTGAGAAATAGGGTGCTGGAATGATTAATTATTACAAGTAGGAATATCGCGCAGCCGACCTGATCCCTTAATCCTTGGGAGAATCTTGGGGGCTATATGGACAAACAACAGTCTTTATCTGAAGTACATGTTGGTACTCAACGTGGGCTAGCCGCTATACGGAGTGAAATGTTATGCAACTTTATATGAAGTTTTTGGAGATCAGCTATAGCAGTGCGATGACCAAGCACCTGTTAAGATATCATTTTAATTACAGTTTTATTAATTTAATTTCATAATTAAAGTAACTAGGACGAATAATTTTATTTTCTTTAATTTTACATTTTCATTATATTTTAAATTTTTAATATTCTGAGTTCTTCTAACAGCCCCATGGTGGTCCAAGGTCTTCTGCCTGATGTCAAATTTCGAAACAGATGCTTTCTTTTTAAGGGGTACTACTACTACTACTACTAGTACTACCAGTACTACTACTACTACTACTACTACTACTACTAGTAGTACTACTACTACTAGTTACTACTACTACTACTAGTACTACTACTAGCATACTACTAGTGCTCGACTAGTCTATTAGTAGTAGTTAGTACTACTAGTACTATTACTACTACTAGTACTACTAGTACTATTACTACTACTACTAGTACTACTACTACTACTACTACTAGTACTACTACTACTACTACACCACACCACACCACATCACTGTGCCTAGAGTTGAGTTGCCCTTTACAGTTTGGGAATGATGGGGGTGAGAAGTCTGATTGGGCTCTGGGACGCTCTACCGTCATATGAGACCGGGACCTATGGCTTAAAGTGGATTCAAAACCATTACAAACATGCATGACACCGCCGGATTCAAACCCGAAACCTGTGGTACCGAGGGCCAGAGTGCTAGCCACTCGCTATCAGGCATAATTTTTAGGGGTAGGGTTGTCAGCCTTATGCCCAAGGCTCAACTGTTACATTAGACGGGACTAACGTTTAAAATGGATTCCTAACCACTAAAAACAGCCATGGCACCTCAGGAATTTGAACCCGAAACCTGTGGTATCGAGCGCCAGAGTGCTAATTCATATCTAATCAGAATGTATATGTATAATGTATTGTCCGCCTAATTATTAATGTCGTATAACTATTTGGAATGTATATTTATTTAAATTTTTACTTAGATTTAATTTTGGAAGTAAAAATGTTTAAAAATATCTTTCGTATAAAATTATCAGAGTTAAAATTACGATGGCTTATTTTCGATAAATTACATAAATAAAGTTCAAATAAATATACAACATGCCTGTTAAATATAGTATCATTAATTTATATTCTGTTAATTGATTAGTATAAACTACATCTCAGAAACTAGCTAAATAAATAAAAAATAATAATAATAAAAAAAAAATAATAAATAAATAACTAGAAATAAAAAAATAAATCTTTTAGATTTTAAAATTTCAAAAAGTCTTCTGCTGATCTTTTGTTCTTTAATAGAATTCATATTTACAAAAATAATGTTGGTGATATGGAAAAAATTTCTCATTATAAAACAGATAAAAATTAAAATAAAAAAAAAGAAATAAAACACAACAGCGATAAAAAAAAAAAAAAAAAAAAAAAAAGAAAATAATTATTCAAAAATGCTATTTTAGCAAAGGAAAACAAAGTTCATTATTTTATTTTTTTTTTGCTTTCCCTATTTGACAAAGTATAAATTAAAAAAAAAATTTCATATAAAGAATTAAGAAAAAAAAAACAGCTTCAAAATTTAATGAAATATGTTAACATTAAATATGACCATCTTTCTTTTACGTAATTTACGAAAATACGCGAAAAGAAACTTCTTATTTACGTGTTCTGTGAAGTGCAAATTTTGGTAAATATAATTATATCAAGCTTTCAAAATTATAGTTTTTTTTTTTTTAATATTTTCTTTAATGAAGAAAAGTTGTCCGATACAACGTTATTTTTTGTGACTAAATTATTATTTAAACCAAAAACATGAGAATAAATTCTAGAGGGAGGTTCGTTAATTTACGCCTTTTTTAACATTTTTAAGATGCTGTTTTTTCATAAAGAATTTAATTTCAGTTTTTCTGGTGTTTTTGTTGTACAAAAATTTTTTAAATGAACTTATTATTTTTTTGGATTAGATATTACATATAGTAGCAGTAATACTTAGATGTATTATATATGGAGATTTTTTTAAAAATAAATCTTACTTTTATATTTTAAATAGCTGCCATGCTACATTTTTTAAAAATATCTTGCATTTAAAATTATCGAAATTAAAATTACGATGGCTTATTTTCTATAAATTACTTAAATAAAGTTCAAATAAGTATATAAGATGTTTGATGAATATAGGAGGATTAATTTATATTCTGTTAATTGATCAGTATGAACTACACCTAAATAAGTAATATAAAAATTTTTTTTTAAAGTCCATTCCTACTTTTTTTTTTTCACTATATTGCAGAAAGTCCTTTCTAAATAATTTTAATTCATTTTTTAAGTTTGTCTGGCGCCATCTATTGGTAGATATGTGCAACTTAAATCTAAAAAAAAAAAACTAAAATCATTAATTAAATTTAATTACTGAATTAATATTTGAAAAGCTGTATCAACATCAAGTGTCATCCACTACAAGTTTAAAAAATGTATTTGAACTTGAGTGGATGAATAAAAGTATTTTATGAACGATTGACAATTTGAACAAGATATATATAGGGAGAAATTTATAATAGATATAATATAAAATATAGGGAGAAATTTAATTACTGAATTAATATTTGAAAAAGCTGTATCAACATCAAGTGTCATCCACTACAAGTTTAAAAAATGTATTTGAACTTGAGTGGATGAATAAAAATAATGAACGATTGAATTTGAACAAGATATAAAGAGTGTGAAATAGGAATTATTAGCTCACACACAAAGGAAATTAGCTCAATAAAAGTAAAAATTAAAAAATTAATAAATAAAAAAATAAAAATAAATAAATAAATAAAAATAATAATAAAAAAAACCAAATAAAAATAAAAATAAAACAAATCTTTTAGATTTAAAAATTTTAAACTCTTCTGCTGATTTTTTTGTTCTTTTTATATTTGCGAAAATAATGTCGGCGATACGGAAAAAAACAAAGAATTCTCATTATAAACAGGTAAAAATAAAAAAAAAAGAAAAAAGAAAAAGAAATAAAACTGCAGAACTATATATAAAAATGAAAATAAATATTTAAAAATGCTACTTTAGCATAGAAAATCAAAGTTCATTATTTTTTTGCTTTCACTATTTGATAAGTATAAATTAAAAAAAAATTTCATTATGAAGAATTAAAAATAAGTAAGATTCACAATTTAATGAAATATATTAACATTAAATATGACCATCTTTCTTTTACGTAACACGAAAAGAAACTTATTTACGTGTTCTATGAAGTGCAATTTGAAGTACAGTTTAAAATAGATTCCAAACCACTACAAACAGCCATGCCACTGCCGGGATTCGAAACTAGAAATCTAGGGATCTAATGAGAATGTATATGTATAATGTATGTCGTCTGTTAAATTATTAATGTCGTATGACTAATTATGTTATTCTAGTTATTAGAATGTAGAGTTATTCAAATATTTATGTAGATTTTTATTTTATTTTTGCAAGTAAAAATGCTTAAAATGATTTGCATTTAAAATTATCAGGGTTAAAGTTACGATAACTTATTTTCGATATATTATGTCAATAAAGTTCAAATACATATGTAAATATTCAAGATGCTTGATAAATATAGTAGGATTAACTTATATTCTGTTAATTGATGAGTATGAACTACATCTAAATAAATAAATAAATGAATAAAAATAAATAAAAAAAATAAAAAAAAAATCTTACAGATTTTAAAGTCTTCTGCTGATTTTATGTTCTTTAACAAAATTTATATTTACGAAAATAATGTCGGTCATACGAAAAAAAAAAAAAAAAAAAAAAAAAAAAAGATTTCTCATTATAAAACTGTTAAAATTAAAATAAAAAAAAAAAGAAATAAAACTTCACAGCGATGAAAAAAAAAATGAAAATAAATATTCAAAAATGCTATTTTAGCAAAGGAAAACAAAGTTCATTATTATTTTTTTTGCTTTCTCTATTTGACAAGTATAAATTAAAAAAAAAAATTCATATGAAGAATTAAAAAAAAAAAAACACGTTGAAAATTTAATGAAATATGTTAACATTAAATATGACCATCTTTTTTTACGTAATTTACGAAAATAACGAGAAAAGAAACTTCTTATTTACGTGTTCTGTGAAGTGCAAATTTTGGTAAATATAATTATATCAAGCTTTCAAAATTATAATTTTTTTTTAAATATTTTCTTTAATGAAGAAAAGTTGTCCGATACAATGTTTATTTTTTTTTTTTTTGCCTAAATTATTATTTAAACTAAAAACATGAGAATAAATTCTATAGGGAGTATCGTTATTTATTCGTCTTTTTCAACATTTTTAAGATACTGTTTTTTCAGAGTATTTAATTTCAGTTTTTCTGGTGTTTTTCGTTATACTAAAATTTTTTTAATGAAATTCTATTCTTTGCTTAAATATTATAGTAGTAATAATATGTATTTATATTACATATGGAGATATCTTTTAATAGATATTACGTTTATAATTTAAATAGCTGCCATGTCACTAAATTTATCTACAGAATAAACCAAGATATAATTTCAATTTTATTATATATAAATAAAATATATGTCAAACAAATTTTCTTTTATTTACATACTTTTTTTTTTAGCAGCAAAATTTATTTTCATTTAATTCATTTTTTTTTAATAAAAAGAATCAAAGAATATTGCACGACTAATAAATATGGGAATTAACTATTTATTTAATATATTATATTTAAACAAATTGAATAATTTTTTCTGCAATTTCAGTATGTATATGTAGTTGTTGTGAATAATATTCGATGTCTGTCAACACGGGACGGACCTCCCATGGATAATTTACTCATGGATGGAGGAAAAGTTGGCAGACGACCTTGGCCAAAAATGGGGCTGTTGCGCCAATAAAGTAGAATTATCATTAGATATTCACATAAATGGTAATAAAAGTTAAGTAATTAGTTATACTGCTTATTTTTACGGGATAGGGTTGTCAGCCTTACATCCAATGCTCTACAGTCACATCACAGGACCTATGGTATAAAATGTATACCTGAACCCCCACAAACATCCATGGCACCAGCGGAACTCGAACCCGAAACCTGTGGCATGAAGCGCCAGAATCGTAGTCCATGTAAAAAAAAAAAGATTTCTCATTATAAAACAGTTAAAATTAAAATAAAAAAAAAAAGAAAGAAATAAAACATCACATCGATGAAAAAAAAATTAAAATAAATATTCAAAAATGCTGTTTTAGCAAAGGAAAACAAAGTTCATTATTTTTTTGCCTTCTCTATTTGACAAGTATAAATTAAAAAAAAAAATTCATATGATGAATTAAAAAAAAAAAAGGTTGAAAATTTAATGAAATATGTTAACATTAAATATGACTATCTTTCTTCATAACACGAAAAGAAACTTCTTATTTACGTGTTCTATGAAGTGCAAATTTTGGTAAATATAATTATATCAAGCTTTCAAAATTATAATTTTTTTTAAACATTTTCTTTAATGAAGAAAAGTTGTCAGATACAACGTTCATTTTTTTGCCTAAATTATTATTTAAACTAAAAACATGAGAATAAAATTCTAGAGGGAGGTTCGTTAATGTACGTCTTTTTTTTTTAACATTTTTAAGATGCTGTTTTTCACAGAGAATTTAATTTCAGTTTTGCTAAGTTTCTGTTTTTCACCAGCTAAAATTTTTTGAAATGAAATTTTTTTGCTTAGATATTACATATAGTAGTAGTAATACGTTCATACATGCATTATGGAAATATCTATTTAAAAGATATTTAAAAGATAACTTTTATATGTTAATAATTTTTATATGTTATAAATATAAATTTTATATCTTAAATTGCTGCTGTGACATATATATTTATCTACAGGATAAACCACGACATAATTTAAATTTTATTAGATATAAATAAAATGAATATTAACTAAACATTCTTTTATTTATTTAAATAAAAAAGAACAAATTTTTCTTCCAAAAAAAAAAAAAGGCCACTTAAATTTAATTCATTTTATTGTTTAATAAAAAGTATCGAATAATATTGCACAACTGATAAATATGAGCATTAACTATTTATTTAATATATAAAATTTAAACAAATTGAATAATTTTTTTCTTTAATTTCAATATATATATATTGTTGTTGTGTCTAATTCTCAGTGTCCGCCAGCGCGGAACGGACATCCCTGGAGCAGTCTATTCATGGATGGAGTGTAAGAAGGAATTTTTGTTGGGATGGTGCACCCATATGTAGAAGTCGCTGAAGAAAGAAGGCAGTGTCTTCCATGAGGACTTTAGAGGAACTATCACACATTTGCGTATCGTAAGGGAGGAAACTCGGAAAGCGCCCAACAGGTTGTCTGATCCACGAGGCAGGAGGCTGAACGTCATAAAAGCCATAGAGCCTCCTCGTTTTTGAAACAGTGTCTACAACAATGCCGCCAGCAGATTGAAATTTCGTACTAATGTTCACCAGCGGCGCACTTTACCACTGAGCCACGAGAAAGGTTAATATATATATATATATGTATATATATTTATTTACACACAAGCACGCAAGCACTCACACACACACACATATATATATACATATACTATACACATCTATACACACTCATATATACAATGTGAATATAATTAAAGTTCCACTTTCAAAATGCTGTAAAAAAAAAAAAAAGAAACACTCGCAAATGAGTTCAAATTTGAACTGAAGGTACTTGAAAAAGGGGAAATGGTATGGCATCAAAAAAAAGTTCACCAATTTTTCCCATCCAATTAGCCATCGAATCTTGTCGTGTTGGATGGATTTCAACTAATAGTGTCACAACTGTTGAATGACTTGGAAGTCATTTTTTTAGTCAAAAAACCGAAACAATCAAGCACATTGAACACTACAGTTGGTTTAATGTGCAACTCATGCCAAATTCTTTGTAATTTCGATTCAAAATATCACTGAGAGCAGAATTCCTTTCTTTATGCCGCTTACAACGACATTTAGTGACACACTTTCGTACCGTTTCCCCCTTCTTCAAGTATCTTCAGTTCAAATTTGAACTCGTTGTGACGAGTGTTTCTTTTTACAGCATTTTGAAAGTGGAACTTATAATCGCCCTGTATGTATTTACACACACACACACACACACACCCACACCCACACACACCACACACACACCCCCCACACACACACACACACATATATAAGTATCTCTCTCATTAACAACAAAATCATCTTTTATCAGTTACAATCATATAAAGTTCTGGAATAGGATCTAAATTTTTAAAGGTCTGAAAGCCAAAAGTTTCTAGTATATCCAATTGAATCTCATCACTCTATAAAAACTTTTTATCCCACTTAGGAAGGAGTGTGCAGCTGAAGTGAATTCATTCCGGTGGGAGCTCAATTATAGAAACTGCGCGCGATCGTTGGGTCGCCTTCAAGGGCGAGAGAAATAAATTGCCCTATTTCTGAATGAAATGACCGATGCCCCGTTAGCGGAGGGCGCATGAATTACTTTCCATTTATCATCCTCAAGAGCCTCTATTCATCAAGAGTATTATCTCCGTGGATTAAAAGCACTCTTCACATACTCTGGTTTGCCACTCTCTTCATTAACCGAAAAGCTACACACAGGATTTCGGGTCATATCAGAGTTGACTTGAAGGACTAAAAATATCATTCAGAAATTTAAAAACACTGATTGAAATTACAAAGAGTCTTCAACTAATAATAAAAGTGAATCTATCAAAACAAATATATTTGAAGGTCATTTACAGGAAAATAAAATGAAATGTATATAAAGAGAATAAATTATCAGTAATAATAAAAATTATTTTTTGTATTTTATTGGAAAAATATAATATAAATTGAAATTTTTTTCGAAAAAAAAAAATATAGGAATGAATTTTTTAAAAAACTTTCTATCCTTTTATTGCTGAAATCTTTTCTTTCAAGATTCAAGTTATGGAATCTTGGAAGAAAAAAAAAACATTTCAAGATTCCATAACTGGATAAATCTTTTGTGTTTTCGGAAAACATTATTTTCTTAGTCGCATATGATGTTTACATAAAATTGATATTTTATAGTTTTATTCCAAAGTTTGTTTTATGAATCAGGTTTAAAATGTGTTATAAAAGTGTAAATAAAAACTTAAAAAAGTGTATTTATGTATTGTTTTTTATTGATGTTTAAAAATAAAATATATCTATAAATTTATCTATAAATGTTTTTATTGTTATTTCTATCGTTATATCATTTATTTCTAACATTATTATTTTACTGCATATCTGTTTGTAACGTCTCGGCCTGTACTAGACTTACAACTGCTTCAAGAAGACCGCTTTCAGGTTCATGGGAACATTTTAATTCTTATTTACAAGCATGCATATATACACTGAAGTGACAAAAAGTCATGGGATAGCAATATGCAAATTTTCAGATGGCAGTAGCATCGCGTAGAACAGGTATAAATGCGCAGTGCTTTCGCAGAGCTTTCATTTCTGTTCAAGTTATTCATGTGAAGAGGTTTTGACGGGATGATGACCGCACGACGGGAATTAACAGACTTTGAAGCGGAATGTTAGTTGGAGCTAGACGCATGGGTCATGCCATTTCGGAAATCGTTAGGGAATTCAGCATTCTCAGATCCACTGTGTCAAGAGTGTGCCGAGAGTATGAAATTTCAGGCATAACATCCCACCATGGACAGCGCAGTGGTCGACCGCCTGCACTTAACGACCGAGACCGGCGACGTCTGAAAAGAGTCGTAAATTCTAACAGACAAGCAACACTGCGTCAAATAACCGCAGAAATCAATGTGGGACGTACAAGGGACTTGTCTGTTAGAACTGTGCTGAGAAATTTGGCTTTCTTGGGCTATTCCAGCAAAAGACCGACTCGAGTGCCTTTACTGACAGAACGACATCGCTTGCAGCGACTCTCGTGGGCACGTGAGCATATCGGTTGGTCCCTAGATGAATGGAAAACCGTGGCCTGGTCCGAGGAGTCACGATTTCAGTTGGTAAGAGCTGATGGTAGGGTTCGAGTGTGGCGCAGACCCCACGAAGCCATGGACCCAAACTGTCAGCAAGGCACTGTTCAATCTGGTGGTGGCTCCGTAATGGTGTGGGCTGTTTTTCATGGCATGGACATGGTCCTCTGGTGCGACTGGACCGAACATTGACTGGAAATGCTTATGTTCAGCTACTTGGAGATCACTTGCAGCCATTCATGGACTTCATGTACCCAAACAACGATGGGATTTTTATGGATGACAATGCGCCATGTCACCGGGCCACAACTGTTCGCGATTGGTTTGAAGAACATTCTGGACAATTCCAACGAATGATCTGGCCACCTAGATCGCCCGACATGAATCCCACGAGCATTTATGGGACATCATCGAGAAGTCTGTTCGTGCCCAAAATCCTGCACCATCAACGCTTTCACAATTATGGACGTCTATCGAGACAGCATGGCTCAATATTCCTGCAGAAGACTTCCAACTACTTGTTGAGTCCATGCCACGTCGAGTTGCTGCACTTCGCCGGGCGAAAGGAGGGCCGACACGATATTAAGAGGTATCCCATGACTTTTGTCACTTCAGTGTATATATATATATATATATATATATTCTATATATATACATATACATATAAATATATATATATATACAACTATATTTATTACAAATTATTATTTAAAAAATGAAAAATAGAGAACTAAATTTGATTCAAAAGTGCAGTTCACTCCAAGTTGTGGAATATCGAACCTGTGAAGGTCGAACAGACTAAAAGACAATCGAACACAATTGTTAATTTCATGATGTTCCATTATCCATGACAATGAATATCTGCTATCAGACTTGAGTGAATGGTTGTTCTCATTAGTACCAAACACTAATTGCATGTAATATAAATATCCACGATACTACTAATCTGCTGTCAGATTTGAGTGATAGCTTGTTATTATGGCCTTGTTAAAAATGTACATTTCTTTCCCCGTGAACTGAAATGCTATATCTCTTACAGTGGGTAAAATGCTATTCTGTAAAAAGAATAAAGTTTGTTTCTCAAAGGCCTTAACTTAACTTATAAATTGTTCTCGGACATTTTAATGTTTTTTTAATTAAATTTCTAAAAAAAAAAAAAAAAAACTATCTTTTATACAAGGATCGATTTTAAAGGAACAGGTCTTAAATATTCGTACATATCACTCAGAAATAAATTTAAAAAAATTACGTGCTCTACTCTTATATGTCTTCAGAATATTCCCCATGAATTCGATTTACGAGTCTTCAAGTTTTAACTCACTCTTAAATTCACTGAAATCGCGTGATTTTTCACATTCGAACCTTCCCCAACTGCACTCCGGATCTTAAATAAAGGAAAACAGTCTGCTCTCTCGTGTAAATTCCTCGTCTGGATGCATGATTTACATCTCACAGCCTCAAACATCGCTCAAACTTTTATATCTGCTTTTGATCCTCGATGGAACCTCTTCCAAGAAGCTCAAGATGAAAACTCAGCGCCACTTTTCCAGGAGGGGCAAAGAAAACACCCCCCACCACCCCCTCTGTACCCTTCACTCCCTTTTCAGGATCAAAATCCCCGAAGATTCCTTTCTTATATTGCCACGGAGGAACTATTTCCTCACAATTTTACGACTTTGACTTGGCGCCATTTCAGGTTTAAATCTATCACTCATCCCGGTTGTCATGGCAACGAAGGAGGAGTTATGTGTCACAGGATGGAAAGGATTCGTCGCTATGGTGACGGTGCTTCATTTTTATTGTTCCAAAGAAATGTTTTTTCCTAATGCGTGAATTTTGGATTTCTTTTCCCATTCTTTTTATCTTCTTCTTTTCTTTTCTTTCTTTCTTTTTTTTTTTTTTTTTTTTGAGAATCTCTCCTTTTCATCGAACCACATATGTATTCTTAGGTAAGACTGGAAATATATTTTTATCGCTTTATGTTCCATATGTTTATGGAAAAAAAGTAAGGAGACGTCATTTTTTTTTTCGTTCTTATTTTTGAAACAGACATTCAGATGCACTTCTAAAGATGCATATATTGGTGGTATGGAGTATCATTCAAATGTAGAGATACTAAGACTAGTTTTCTTTTTAAAAAAACTGAAAATATTCTTAATTTCATAAAAAAAATTAAAGTAAACAAACTTTTATTTTTAGATTTTTAACTTAGCAATGGAATTTGATGTCATAACAGAAAAAATGTTAATAAATTCATAATACAAAATAAAGTCTGTGTTTTATATAATTAATGTATTTTTAATGATTAAATATTTAAAAAAATATACAAAAAGAATATTTTTTAAATATTTAATCATTAAAATACATTAAAATGTATCTTATCTTTCTGCTATAATTATTCATATTTATAAACAAATCTATAGAATAAAGTTCATCATATGTTATCAAAACCCTTACTAGAAAACATTGCGTATTTTTTTTATTTCTACTTTTAAATGATTTTAAATTGCAATATGATCAAAAAGCACAACCAAATCGCCTTGGGATTGTTTTGTTTCGCCAACTGAATAATAAGTCGCCAAATTTTCTTGTACCTTTTGTAATTTACTTGAATTACAATCATACCTCGTAACTTGGCGAAAATAATTTTTAACATAAAATTCCAATGGCCCTATTTTTACGATTTTATTAAAAACACTACATAGTTTATTTTAATTATTGATTTTCAGTTCTAATTTTTAGACTTTTATTTCTGATTTAAAGTTGTAAGTGAAACTTTACAATTATAACGCTTTGAAGAATATAAATTCTACACGCTCTTTGAAAAATGCAGATTTTGCTGTATATGAGAGTGATATAGTGTCTTGAAAATCGAGCTCATAGAAGATTTAGAAGGGAAAAATTTATAATTGCAACGAATGAAATAAAATTCCATTGATAAATTTAATAAAAATTGGTAATTGAAAAATATATATATATATATAATTAATAGTTAAAATTACAGCAATAAATGGAAACTTACAGCTTACAAATAGAAAAAAAGAAAATTGAACTGCATTTAATTAATATTAATCCCTATGAATAAATATTTGTTAATAGGCTATTTCATGCATTTAAAATAATTAATAGACATATTGTAAATCATATCTATATTCCATTATATTGGATTTTTATATAAATATGTATTAATTATACATCATAAATACAAAATATTTCACGTCGTATTATTATAATGTAAAATATTTGTAAATATAACAGTAATGTAAAGCAACAATATTTCAAAAATTACAATGAAATATAATACCAAATATATCTAAATAAAAATAAAATTGTTTACTCTGATTCTATTTTATGAAAATGTATAGATACCAAAGATAAATTTTTTTAATAAAAAAAAATTAAAAATTATATCTAAACAGCTTTTAGAAGTGCATTATTCAAAAATTAACCGAAAAAAATTAAATTAAAATAACTTTAATAAATTTCATTTAATAAGTATTTCATTTAAATTAAAATAATAATTGAAAGAAATTTAAAATAAACCGATTGAGAATAAAATAAACCGTTTTACACAGTGACAAAAAAAATTGTATTCAATAACCATGTAAAATATCCGCATAAAAATGTATCTTGAAAACACATAAGTAACTATAAAATATATTATTTGCAACACATTAAATTTTTTTTTATTTGATTAATAGGGTCGTAATAAAGTCCCACATAGGAAATATGTAAATTAAAACTTAGCTATTAGTTGGATTTTTTTAATATACAGATTATTTTCGAAGTCATGTTTTTATTTAAATTGCATTTTTAATTAATTTTTATTTATAATATGCATTGGATGGAATTTCATATCTGGTACAAAAGAAGGACTGCAAAAAAAAAAAAAAAAAAAAAAAAGGTTTGACTGTAAAATAAAAAAAAAAAATTAGAATAAAAAAATGTAGAATAAAATTTAAAATTTACTGTAAGATAAAATTTAGAATAAAAATTAGAATTTAGAATTTAGTGTAAGAAAAAAAAAAAAGCATAACAGCATATCTTAAAAAATAAAAATTATTCCAAACGATTTTTTTTTCTTGAAATATCTCATTTTTATTCCGAAATAAAATTGTCTTTGCTTTCATCAGACGATCTTTTAAAACAATTTTTATTAATATTTTTCTACTGAATTTAATTTTTACTAAATTATTTAATAATTACTTTGAAAAGAGTTATCAATTATTTTATAAAATATTATATACACAAAAAAAAGCTTGAGAAAAAAAAAAAGGGCAAATGAAGGAAATTTTTACAAAATTACAAAACTCAGTAAAAATGTTCAAAAATCGAAAGTGGCCAAGGACACGAAAATTCCATTTCCCAAAAAATACCGATATTTTTATGAGTAACAAACTTTAGAATTTTTGAAAAATTAAAAAAAATATTGATTTTATTTCTGTAGGAAATATTAATGTACTTTAATAACCGAGGTAAAGTTACTTCTGAGATCAAAAGAAAATCGATTGTTAATAGAAACCATTTCAACATGAATATTAAGTAGCAATAAAAGTGGATATAATATAAAAGAATATAATTATAAGTGATAATGCTTAAATAATAAGAAAATAGTATAGTTTTAAATAAATTAGCTAAATTTCAAAACTAAATTAATTTTTTAATGACTAAATTTCAATGAACTTATTAAAATCGTTAATTTCTGTATATTACCAGCCTTTATTTAACTTACTTAATTTTACCTTTTAAACACATATATATATATATATGAAACAAAGTAACTTTCCTTCTTTTTTCTATTTTTATTGAATCTATGAGGAAAATGTAGTGATTATTAATAATTGATTGCACCCTAATTTATTAATATAATGCATAATGCTTTAGGCCGACAAAGGTGAACATTTAAATTTATTGCTTATTTTGAAAACATGTGCCTTTTTCTTTGATTTGCACGGAAAATAAATTTTTAGAAACTTGAGCACAAATTCAGCTGCACAAAGTCAAACCTTAAGTCAGCCAGCCACAAGACAGGTTTGACTCATCACCATGGCAACGGCTATTAATTTTCTTTTTACCGTTTCCAAAAGCGTGACCTCATCGCTTAGAAGGAAATGAAATGACGTTGCCAATTTAATCACTCGTAAAAATGACTAATATTAGAAAGACCCCTACCTTTTAGGTCACCCGTTTTTACTTCTCTTCTCGACTACTGCATAATTTCATTTATTTACGATCGTTAATAAAATCGATCCGTTCACTTTACAAAAACTGCTTTTTAGTAAAGTTGATATTCTGTTTAAATGCAGTTTTAATTTTAATATATTTGTAGTAAAAATGTTACAAACTGGTCTGGAAATTTGCCAATGACATTTTTGAGAAGATTCGATTTTTAAGAAATGGAAAAGTACTTGTTTTTAGATTAATTTTAGGGAATTAAGTAATAATTTGAACAAAGTTTGATGTATTTCTTTAGTATGTTTGTATTATCGTGTTCTTATAAGAGAATCATTTCCTATTTAAGAGTTGGGAAATAAAAGTTTTATCCAATGTGATATTAAACAAGTAATATAAATATTTTTTTTTTTTTCACGTCAATTCCTACTTTTAAGTTAAAATTTTCCTATTACATCTGGCGCCATCTATTGGTAGATACATGCAACTTAAATCTAAGAAAAACTAAAATTAATTAAGTAAATTTAATTACTGAATTAATATTTGAAAAAACTATATTACATCCAGTCTCATCCACTACAAGTTGAAAAAATGTATTTGAACTTAAGCGGATGAATAAAAAGTATTTTATGAACGATTGAAAATTTGAACAAGATATATATAGGTATGAAATAATAGAAAGAATTGAAAAAAGTCGTAAAAAAGAGGAGGTCATAAAAATAGGTTTAACTGTAAAATAAATAAAACAAATTATGGTAAAAATTTTTTTAATCCGATGGGCCGATATACAGGTCACCCATAAAATTTCGAATTTAATGTAAGAAGAAAACGATTTTTCAAATTCGATTTTTAAATATACAAAACGAATTTTTCTCTTGAAAATTCTCATTTTTTACTTTGAAATAAAATTGTCTTTCTTTTACCAGACGACTTTTTTTAAAACAATTTTATATTAATTTTTTTCATCTGAATTATTTTTTTATTAAATTATTTAATAATTGCTTTAAAATATGGCTTTCTTTCTTTTCTACTTTTATTGAATCAATGCGGGAAATGTTAGTACTTAATAGTCATCAATATTTCACTAATTTATTAACCTAATACACCCAAAATTTAGGCCGCCAAAGATGACATTTAAATTTACTGCTTATTCAATTCCTTCTATTAGCTCACACTCTCCCTATATATATCTTGTTCAAATTTTCAATCGTTCATAAAGTACTTTTTATTCCTCCACTCAAGTTCAAATACATTTTTTGAACTTGTAGTGGATGGCACTCGATGTTAATCAGTTTTTTTCAAATATAAATTCAGTAATTAAATTTAGTTCATTAATTTTATTTTTTTAGATTTAATTTGCATATATCTACCAATAGATGGCGCCAGATAAACTTAAAAAAATGAATGAAAAATTATTTATAAAAGATAGAGTGAAAAAAAAAAAGTAGGAATTGACTTAAATTTTTTTATATTACTTATCTATAATATGCATTTGATAGAATTTTATATTCTATAAAAAAAAGTCAGCATAAAAATTGACTGAAAAATAAATAAAAAAAATTATGATAAAAAAATCGTAATCTGATGGGATAATATACAGGTAAAATTTAGAATTTAATGTAAGAAGAACACGATTTTCAAGTTCGATTTTTCGAAGAATTCATTTTTTTTTTTTTAAATATACAAAACGATTTTTTTCTTGAAAAATTTCATTTTCACTTTGAAATAACATTGTTTTTGCTTTCAACTGAAGATCTTTTAAAACAATTTTGTATTCATTTTTTCCATTTGAATTAATTTATTTACTAAATTATTTAATAATTGATTCTAAAATATCGCTTTCTTTTCGACTTTTATTGAATCAATGCGGAAAATGCAGTACTTAATAATCATCAATATATCACTAATTTATTAACCTAATACACCCGAAATTTAGGCTGAACACTTAAATTTATTGCTTATTTCGAAAAACATGCACATTTTTCTTTTTGATTGCACGGAAAACAAATTTTTATAAACTTAGGCACAAATTCAGTGGCACAAAGTCAAACCCTTAAGTCAGCCTGCCACAAGACAGGTTTGACTCATCACCATGGCAACGGCTATTAATTTTCTTTTACCGTTCCAAAAAGCGTGACCTCATCGCTTAGAAGGAAATGAAATGACGTTGCCAATTTAATCACTCGTAAAAATGACTAATATTAGAAAGACCCCTACCTTTTAGGTCACCCGTTTTTACTTCTCTTCTCGACTACTGCATAATTTCATTTATTTACGATCGTTAATAAAATCGATCCGTTCACTTCAAAAACTGCTTTTCAGTAAAGTTGATATTCTGTTTAAATGCAGTTTTAATTTTAACATATTTGTAGTAAAAATGTTACAAACTGGTCTGGAGATTTGCCAATGACATTTTGGCAAGATTCGAAATGGAAAACAAATGGAAAAGTACTTGTTTTTAGATTAATTCTAAAGAATTAAGTAGTAATTCGAACTAAGTTTCTTTAGTATGTTTGAATTATAGCAAGAATAAGATTGTAAGAGAAATATTTTCAATTTAAGAGTAGGAGAAGTAAAACGTTTTTATTCGAATGTGTTATTAAAAAAAATGAAGCATAAGGTTAGTTAAATTAATACTTTCTTACATTTTTCCATTAATATTTCAACATAAAATATCAGAAATAAAATTCAAATTAGAATTTTTGACATCAATGTATTTGTGAAAATTAGAGATGTAAATATAGAAATATATTTTGAATTTAAAAAATTGCAAGGATTTGAACTTTGATAATAACATCTATTTGGAATATGTGCAGCAACTTTTGTGATTGGCGAGTAAAAATTCTATCCAAGAGCTCTTTAAGAAAATTTGTGCATAATAATCATTTTTATTTACATACTTTTCACAATATATTATTATTACTTAACATTATTTAAATATTTAGGTATTGATTTTTTTTTGTTTCTTTACCCAGCTGATGAAGTTGCTCCACGCTAAGATGATAGACTGTAATTTAGTCCTATTTATTGTTGATTTCGAATGGAGATATTTTGACTGGACATTCCTCACTAAGATGATAGATATGTAATTTAGCTCTGTTTGTTGATTTTGAATGGGGACTTTTTGACTTGAATCTCTACACTAAGATGATATATATGTAATTTAGCCTTGTTTGTTGTTGATTTCGAATGGAGATATTTTGTCCTGGCCATCCAAACTAAGATGATATGTAAATCTAGCGTTACAGATAGATATGTATATTTAGCGTTACACAGAGTACTCACACTATTAAAAAGAAATGAGCCGACATTCCCAAAAGTTGAACTGTTTACAAACTTTTGTTAATTTGTTCAATAGCTTTTGTAAGTTTGTCTGCCAATTCTTACTTTTTAATGTTTATTAAATCCTTTTCTCTAACTTTTGTATTTTTTGTATTTTTAATTAATAATAGCTTTGATATTTTGAAAATTCGTTAGTGATTTTTTTTATTCTTACATCAATAAGCGCCTCATGTGATACTGTATGGTACATGAAGATGTATTATAAATTTTAATAATAAATAATTGAGTAAATCGACAATGATTTCAAATATTTATGAATTTAATTTTCATATCAAGTATAAATAACGGTTATTATTTTTCTGTGAAGAAAAGGTGAGTAATTTTTATGTTGCCAATTGTTGAAGAAAAAAATTCATTCGTTCAGCAAATAGACCAATTTTTTCGAAAAAAAAAAGATTAATAGAATATGCATTTGATTTTTAGAATACATTTAATCTTATTAATATTTTCTGATTCTTAAAAAATCGACTCCATATTGCATTGTCTTGTATTGATGAATACAATCAAAAATACAAGACAATGCATGCATAAAGTGTTAGAAAAATTTACAAAGAGATTCTCAAGAAAGCATATTAATTTATATTTTGACACTTGTATATGATTGATATTATTTATACTGCATGAAACAATTTATATTTCGTTTACTTTACAAAATAACAAAACTTTTTCTTTGATACTTGGAATACAATTTTATTCATCTCTTCTTTGTAATAATCTCCATTAATAAAATGATACACCACACTACATTTGATTAAAAGTATAATCAATAAATATTTTCCAATATTTGTCGCTCTTACTTTTGAAGTAGTTTTTGAATTTTAGACATGAAGGAAA
The DNA here is from genome assembly GCA_021605095.1 of Caerostris extrusa. Taxonomy (NCBI): domain Eukaryota; kingdom Metazoa; phylum Arthropoda; class Arachnida; order Araneae; family Araneidae; genus Caerostris; species Caerostris extrusa. Next base: position 104,926 of record BPLR01021374.1, read on the forward strand.
CTGGTTCGAAAAAAAAAATATAATCTGTTTTACACCAGCAGGTTATGCAATGAAATTTGCATTTACTGAATTTCACATGTTTAAAAATATATGTTATGTTACCTGTTTGTTCATGTATGTTACCTATTATTATTTTCATTAACATAATCATCGTCTAACCCATCATACAAATGGCAAAAAATTTGGTTTAAAAGTTACCAAAATAAACTATATCATAAACAAAAGACTGAATTTTCTATTCACTTTAATTTTATTACCAGAAATGAATTTCTAAATAAGTTATCAATGTGATATCAAACTCAAAGAATTTCTTATGCATTGTGAATATTCAAAAATTTACGTCAAGTAGAGTGTGATCAAGTGTTAAAAAAATTACAGCTAAATACATTTTAATGTAGTGTGAATAATTCAAAAATTGATAATCATGTATGAAGGCAGAGAGAGTAGAGTGTGATCAACTGTAAAAAAATATAACCAAATATATTTTTAAAATAGTGTGAATAATTCAAAAAATTGACATTATGTATGAAGACAAAAGAGAACAGAGCGTAATCAAGTGTAAAAAAATCTATAGCCAAATATATTTTAATGTAGAAACTTGTAGATGTTGTAGAAATGTAGAAGATATTGTAGAAATGTAATGCAGATGTTGGAGAAACTTGAAATAAAATTAATTCTAGTTAATATTTGATTAACTAGAGAAATTAATATGTTTATGTACGATACAATTATGTACACAAGCAAAATGTCGGCACAGAGAGAAATAAAAAAAGTTATTCACAATAACTAATTCGAACATTTCTGAAGTAACAATTTGGGTAACATAATAAGAGAACAAACTAATGTTTTAAATTAAAATCGTTGCTTTTCTGATATTATTAGATATAAATCTTAGTTTCTTGAAATTATTCGAAAATGGTAGAAACATCTATATCAATACAACGTCCCAAGCAGAATAAACTACCACGTCTCTACAGCTTCGTATATCTGCTCTTCAAGATAAGCCTGGTGCATCCACTTCAAATGAATCCAAACGACAACAACTATAAGAAGATAAAGAAATGTTTATATATATTTTTCAACATGTGTTCAACATTCATTCTCTTTTCTGGTTCAGACATATCCAACTTAACAGTGGAAACAAAAGTTCTTGATACGTTCATGACTGGAAAGTAGTAACCTATCGATGGTTGATTTGCTTTAAAATAGAACACTTAAAGAACATGACAGAATTGTTGGAAGATAAAGCATAATAAATAAAAAAACGAAGCGCTGGTTATACAGCTGCATGTTTATGACTACATTTGTAGTAGTCTTCCTACTGATATACAGTATTTTAACTAATTCAAACGAAAACGGACATATCTTTGATTATGAAATTATCGGTCCATATTCCACCATCGTAAGCAAGATATATCCCTTAACTTGATAATTCTTTTTACAACACCCATTAATGCCTTTCAAATATTGTATGTCATCATTTCTACTCAGCTCAGATCAGAGATATTGGCTTTCAGAAAAAAAGTGTCATCAGAAACTAAATCGAATTACGAAAAGCTTTTGCAGAGCTATTTGCACCTCAAATGCAAAGCGGAGAAACTGGACGATGAATTATGTTTCTTGATGTTTTTCTGCATATTATTTAACTCTGTATCCATGTATTACTTACTTATTGTGGCGCTCGATTCCAGTGGGCTTTCTTTTTCGTAAGAATACGTGTTTTTCTGTTCTTTTTCAGTTTTTTTTTCGTAGTGTTCATTTTCACCACAGTATCGGCTTCTAAAATAAGCGAAGCTTCGGCAAGCGTTGCCGTAAAGAGCAAAAATTCTTGCCAGCTCCTACGATGATGTCGGCTCTCACACCAAAGATTCCTCGCCTGCGTGGAGAATGATATTTATTTCACTGTTTGGAAGATAGTTCCCATAACAAGAAGTTTCATTTTTGGCATGATAGATAAGTCATCTTAACTATGTTGTTTAATAGTTTGACGGTTTAAGTCAGTGGAATATATCGTAGTAGCAATTCAAACGAAAACGGACATATCTTTGATTATCAGAACTAATCGTCCATATTCCGCCAAAGTCTTTCGTACTGTTCATTTTTCACCATAGTATCGGCGTCTAAAATAAGCTGAAGCTTCTGCAAGTGTTGCCGTAAAAGGCAAAATTCTTGCCAGCTCCTACGATGATGTCGGCTCTCACTTTGCAAAATTTAATTTGCCGTGTGGACACTGATATTTATTTCACTGTTTGGAAGATAGTTCCCCCATAAAGTTTCATTTTCGGTATGATAGAAGTCATCTTAACTTATGTAGTTTTAATACACAGTTTGACGATTTAAGTCGAAAGAGTGAAAAAGGATACTACTGTGCCCAAAAAGTAAGACCAATTATTTTTTCAAAAACTCTTTATTTATTCCTCCCAAATTTATTTCATCGCCTTCAAAAGGACACAATGCACTTATGCCAACTTTTTTTACCATTCCTCAATGCATGCTTAAAAAGTCATCGGCAAGGGGATGGGGCTTCAAAGCGCGCGGAGATTCACGGTGAATCGCTTCAATCAACTCAAAACAATGTCCGGAAACGATGTTTGGGAATAGCCAAAGTTGCACGGTGTGAATACGGTTATGTGTGGAACGATATGAGTGTCATTTTGGTGAAAATATCATGAAATATCACTGCGTGTGAACTGGCGCATTCAGTGTTTTCCGTACCAATCGAGATTTGATGCGTTTGAGGCCCAAAATGGAATTGGCTGATCGTTTTGAAATTACAACATCATCAGCAAGGTCTCTAATTGTATATCGACAGTTTGCAAGTACCAAATCTTTAATTTTTTGGACGTGAGCTTCGTCGGTTTGAGGTGGGTGGTCGACCAGAGGGCTTTTCGTCTTCAACGCGTTCTTTGCTTTCTTTGAACTGTTTAAACCACTTGTAAACATTTCTTTCCTATATAGGAATGCTCATCAGATGCCTTCTACAACATTCTATATGTTTCCCACCAAACAAAATTGAATCCAAGTACTTTGCTCAATTAATTAAAACATTTCAGAAATCCCCGGAATCAACTTTTAGCGTGTCCCAAAAGCCAAGCGTAACTCAAAATGAATATTTTGACGTCACATTTCAGACAGATGTCAAGGACAGTGCCAGTAACCTAAAAAAGAAAAAAAAATTGAAAATACATAACCCCGGTAATTTTAAATTGAAAATTGTTATTACATTTTGGACACAGTAGTATATCATAGTAACAATTCAAAGAAATGGTATGAATTCAAACGAAATCGGATGTATCTTTGATTATGAAATTAACGGTCCATATTCCACTATCGTGAGATCCATATTTCATTAATTTATTTTCGTAGTGTTCATCTTCACCACAGTATCGGCGTCTAAAATAAGCGAAGCTTCAGCAAGTGTTGCCATAAAAAGGCAAAATTCTTGCCAGCTCTATTATCGGCCCTCGATCTACTTGCCATATCCTGTCGGCTCTCACACTGCAAAGATTCCTCGCCTGCGTGGAGAATGATATTTATTTCACTGTCTGGAGATAGTTCCCATAAGAAGAAGTTGCATTTTGGGCATGATAGGAGTCATCTTAACTTCTGTTGTTTTTAATACACAGTTAAGTCGAGAAGTGGGTTATATCGTAGTGACAAAAGTGATTTATCTTAAAGATGAGGCTAGAAAAGTGGTATCTTCACAATAACAAAGATAAAACTGTATCTTAAAAAAGATTAAAACAAATGTCTATTAAAGAACATCAAGCTTAGGAGCCAAAAGAACACTAAGCCAATATTGAAAAAACCGAATGCAATTCATGAAATGGAAAAATCACATTATGGAAACATTAACCAATTTCAGTATCCTTAGGAATATAGGAATCACTAATAAAATTGCTATGAATTAACTAAGTTTTCACACATAGCTTTCATTCAGTATTTTAGTTAGAATTATTTTCAGATCAGTTGACAATTTGCATAAGCCTTACTCTTGTGCATTTTATTCCTGTGTTTTTATTGATGCCCTGGACTTCATACTAGAACACCATGCTCACACATGATAATAATTATATTTGCTTTAAAATTTAATATTAAGTTATTAGATTCTTTGAAGAAATTGTGTAATTCTTCAAAAATATCAATTTCATTGTTTTGTAAATTTTCTAAATAATTAAGTAGTAATTAATAGTAATAGTAGTAAATAAGAAGTTAATTCAGTAATACGTTTATTTGTTTATAATAGCCGCCTAAAAAAGCTATATTCGTAAATTAGTATCACACTGCACAACTGTTACTTGGGCGTGAAAACGATTTGTTTTTATAACTATTTTTGTTTTTAAATAGTTATATAACTATTATAAAACAAAAATGGTTATAAAACAACATAACATAAGTGTTCTTTAGAATTCTAATAATTTGTTACGATATCCTTGAACATAAGAGTGTTTATTTAGTCATTGGATGTTATTAATGATTGTATTATTATAATCCATCATTTGATAATCGTCTGAAAGTTGACATGTTGCCATTATTACTTAACAAAACTTCAATAAAAAATTCCAAGTACTAAATTATTCATCAGAATCGTGATTGCTACATTATCGTTGACTTTTTCAGACAGAAAGTTTGCAAGTCGTATTGTGCCCATATCATTAAAGTAATTTTATGTGTTTAAAGAGCATATAAAAATCATCGCATCTTATAAGAGAAATTCCAAGTAGAAATTTAAATAAAATTATTTTTCTCACATCTACTTTTAAAATAAGATGAAAATCCGAGGGATTCAATTTAATAATTAATGAAATAAAAATAATTTCTTCCAGAAAATATGCCATTATCTGATAGATAGTGTTTAAATTTTTAGAAAATATTATTTAAAAGATAGTTAATTAAACAATGGATGAATTTCAAAACGAAAGATTGGTAAAATAAAAAAAAAAAAAATACTTTTTCACCAGAAACTACGTTTTATTAATTTATTGTAATAATGTTCATTATTTAAGTTGTTACAATGCACATTAAAATTAGTTGACTTTGAAATCTTTTTTCTATGCATGTTTGCAGCAAATTATTCATTATTCAAAATTTTAAGTACCTTTATAGATACATTGAAATAACATATAAGAAATCTTTCATTTTAAATGTTACTTTCAGAAAAACATGTTTTGTTGAAGTTTCGAAATCATAGCACGCACATTGGCTATCTACTTGAAACTTTAGATTCAATCTCTGATAATTCAGAAAATATTTTATAGTTGGAAACGGAAATTATTTTTATGCAAATAACATATGTAAAATGCACGCATAATAAAAAACCAAATTTTAAATCTATTGTTAATATATGTATCGTTTTTAGTATTTAATATATTCATTATGTATGATATGAATAATATATTTTATTATTACTTATACAGATATCTAAAAATCTATTTAATAATTCAAGCATCAAAATAATGTAAATCTAAGATTTAAATGAAATGTATTTCAGTCAATTTCTGTTTGATAATTTAAGACTTACAATCAAAGTAACAAATATTAAAAAAACTATTTTAATATGATATTTTACAATAGAATGCCAGATAAATACTTTTTTTGGGTATCATTTTGAAAATTAAATTGATTGATTTTTTAAACTGTTTATTAAATCGATAAGGAGAACATCAACTGATTACGCCGTTTTTCAATAAGTAAAGGTACTAACTCTCGCTTTCAACAATTTTTACAGTGATATCAAAAATAATTTTAAAGCTTTCAGATTGATTAGATTTTATTTATTTTACAGCTATGTATTATATCATCCAATTGAAAAAAAGCTTCTGATATTTTTATCTACTTAACAAAAATCAGTATTCACTCAAACTGCATTGAGAATCTACAAGATAATTCAATTCTTATGTGTTGAGGAATAAAAATTTTTAATAATTTTTTATTGCAAGACATAATTTTAGTTTTGAACATAATAAATAAATAAAAGTCAGTTTAAACTGATGCTTATTCAAAAATTAATTGACTAAAGAGAAATGTATGACTAATATAACTGATACACTATTATGTGTTAAATAAATTTGATTTTTATCATCTTTTATGTTTCTATACTTATTTGTATTACAATCAATGTAAAATATTTATGCTAATTAAAACAGATTATTTAATCGTGTATTTATACTTATTTTTATTGTCATTTATATAGTATATTATTGTTACTATTATTTATAATTTATCTTATATATAAATATAAAATAAATTAAGTACATATTTTGTAAATTTTTATGATAATTATTTAAATATTTGTTTCTGTAAATTTCTTACGGAATTTTAGTATGGACGAAAGGGACTGCTTGAGGTTTTAAATAGATAAATAACAGAAAAATTATTGAAAAATGAAATTTTAAAAAATTAATGAAATAACATAATATAATTTAAAAATAGAAGAAAAATTGATTTAATATTATTTTAAATAATTTATTAATTTTTTAAAAAAATATTAATTAATTTTTTTTTATAAATAAATGAAAAATTATTTACCTTACAGAGAAAATTCAATATTTGGAAAGAGTGTCTAGAATACAATAAAAATTATCAAGCAGATAGATAATCAAGATACAGATGTATAAATAGGTGATTTTAATTTTATTAAAAACGCAATACCGTTATTGGATAAGCGGCGATTAATTAAAGGAAACCAGACCTATCATGCCCAGCTCCTTTATTAGCTCTTTGGTTTGGTTTGTCGCTCTATGGTCATCTTGTGCACACTTTAGGCTAAACAGACCGGGACCTACATTTTAACGAGGATTCCGAACCACTACAAACACCCATGGCACCATCGAGACTCGAACACGAAACCTGTGGTACCCAGCGCCAGAGCTCTAGCCACTCGGCCATTCAGGCCCCTTATTATTAGCTCTTTGGAATGCCAAAAGCATATGGGTACACGTGGGAGTTTTTGAAGGAAAATTATGCATACTTTTGAGAAAAAGCCTCGTAAAAAATTTTGGCCTAAAGCATTTTAATAACAATTAGTATAAAAATATATAAAAATTTATTATTATATAATAAAATAAAAATATAAAATTATAAAATTGTATAAAAATTTTAGTATAAAAACCAGGAGAAAAATGCAGGATGCAATCTGCAATTTAGTGAAATCAATACAAACAATTTCTTTTTTTGAAAAATTTCAAAAATAAATCAATAATATCAACACGCACATGGATTTTAAAAAAGAAACATTTTCAATGATACAACATAATATAATATGAGATAATAATAACAACTAAGATATAATAGATCATGTATTGAAAAAGAAATTATTCGTTTCCATAGAATTGTACATTCTGTGTTTATTTAGTTTTGCACTTTATTTAAATTATTATAACATACTTTTTATTAAGCATGCAAGTCTGCTTAAAAGATTGCCGTTAATAATTGTTCCCGTTTTCATGTAGATTTACAGATGAATAGAAATAATATAAATGGAATCAATACTTTTTATATTTAACTGTCAAGATATATTTCATGAAACTTCAATTACATGAATATCAACATCACGCACTACTATTATGTCTTTACATGCAAACCAAGAATTTTCATCGATTATCTGAATTTAACATTATAAGATTGAAAACTGAAATTAATTCGATTCAAATAACATTAACAAAAGGTATTTACGTGACGGTAACTAGTTCAAAAACGTTTACATATAATTATAAGCTTTAAATGGAGATAGTTTGATACAAACTACATATTATATGAATATATTATTTTTCCTATTACTTACAAAAACACGCAAAGAGGTTTTCAATAATTTAAAGCTTCAAATGGTTTAAATTCAGTTACAATTTGGAAGCATTACAGTTAGTTTTAAGAATGATATTTATAGCTTACAATCAGAGAGCTTAAAATGCAAATTTATACTTGGATTCGAAATTAACCATTATATGCCTTGAATTTAAAGCTTACAATCCGAGTGTGAAACATATTTAAAGGTAAATATATGATAGTTAAATATTTCTTGGACAACTGAAAATATTTCTTGGATAATTATTCTGAAGAATTGGCTAATAACTATTTATTAAATCAACACTTTAATGCATCAACATCAATTTGCCTTTTTTTTTACGATCTTACGAAAGCTAAAATTTCTAATTACAGCAAAAACAACTGTTTAGACACATAGTGTTCGCTAAAGATTTAGATATACTTGACTTGATTGCCTTAAATTTGTAAATTTGCAATTGATGATGATAATCATCAATTGCCTATCCATTTTTCGACCATAACTAAAAGTATTAAATCTATTGCAATACTTGTTTCAGCAAAAACAATTGACAAGACACATGGAATTGATATAAAGATGTAGACTGATCAAATTTTACTTCTTTTAAATAAATATGTTAAATCCGATTTCAGAAATTAAGTCTGATAATTATAGTTTTTAAGTCTAATCTAATTAATTTAGTTTCTCGTAAAAATTAAAAATTACTGAAATTGAACGAAGAATTACATTATTTTTATTCATATATCAAACATTTTTAAAAAATAAATATCTCATTGAATTGATTTAGATTAGACTTTGGATATGTAATGAAATGTAGATTAAGCTGAACATTACAGAAACACTGATTTGTTAAATCATAAAAGCTTAATCCTATTTCTATATTATTCTGTTTTTAAAAATTCATACCAAAATTTTACTGTTAATTAAAACATATTATTTTATATTGATTATTTATAATAATTTTTGAATAATAGGTTTATTGCTTTAATTAGTTATTATTGATGTTATTGTTTATAGTTTATTATATAGCTCCAATTTTCTAGTTTTTTATATACTTCAATATTTGGCAACTTTAGCTGTAATAAGTTTTTTAAGTGTTTGCTGAATGATATTTCAAAATATATAAATAAATAAGCATCATTTATTATATATCTTAAAAATTTTGTAAATTACTTCATGTACATGAAGTTATTCATTTGAAAAATATTTCAATGGGTATTCAAACAACTATTAAAAACAATGTCGCAGAAAATACCACGAACTTACAAGTACATTTTCTTACTTTTCAACACCACCTTGGTATTTTCAATTCAAAATACAATCAAAAGACACTTTATTAAAGAAGATATTTAAAAGCTTTGTAATTACAGTCAACTCTTTTGCTTCGTTATTTCTCCTATCCAGTTTCAAAACTCAATGCATGGTAGTTCTTCGATGTATACCATTGTTTATGCGTTCACGTTGATAATATTGATTGTCTATCGTTGGTTTCTCTGCATTAAATTACAGAATTTGAAGAATATTGCATCATTGTTAAGTGAACAAGATATAAAAAAAAGGAACAAATAAAATGGATAAATAGATGGTTTTTATCAGCACATTAATGCAAATCGCTGTTTTATATACAGTGCCGTGACTCAATCATACAAATGCAAATTTATACTTGGATACGAAATCAGTGTCACATATGTCAAGGGTTTAACCATAATATGCCTTGTACATACTGCGCTTTTATTTGTATCACCAATCTATACATTTTCAATGTTTTACATTATTGCCTGCAATCAAGTTAGAGAAGAAATATTGAGGTTTAAGAAAAAATAATATCTTGGAATCGAAACTTAGATTTCAGTTCTACTGCAAAAATACTCCTGCTTAAAAACCAAAGTCAAACTATAGATGAGGATATTTCGTTCTTGATGTTTTGCTGCACCGTTTTCAATTCTTTACATGCATACTATTTACTGGATGCCTTCATGGATTCGGAAAATCTACCCCTTCACAAAGCAAGTGAACACATATTCCACATGTTTTACATTTTTAGTCTTCTTTGTCACAACAGTGTCGGCGTCTTCGATAAGTGAAGCCTCATTGGATGTGGCAGCCGAAGCTAGATCTCTAACCGCTTGTACCGTGATGTCAGCTCTTGCCTTGCAAAGACTCTTGACAAGTTTGGAAAAAGACATACATTTCACAGTGTGGAAACTGGTGCCAATCAGAAGAAATTTTTATTATTTGCACTGTGGGTGTAATGCTTACATACGTTGTTTTATTTCGCGGTTTAAAATTTTAACTTAACTCTTGCTCTGATATACAGAGTATGATGGCTAAAGCTGTCCAAAAAACAAGTAATATAAAAAAAAAAAAATTTAAAAGTCAATTCCTACTTTTTTTTTTTCACTCTATTGCAGAAAGTCCTTTAAAAATAATTTTTTTAAGTTTATCTGGCACCATCTATTGGTAGATACATGCAACTTAAATGTAAAAAAAACTAAAAAATGAATTAATTAATTTTTGAAAAAACTATATTAACATCCAGTGTCATCCAATACAAGTTCAAAAAAACTGTATTTGAACTTGAGTGGAGGAATAAAAAGTATTTTATTAACGATTGTAAATTTGAACACGATATGTATAGGGAGAGTGTGAGCTAATAGAAGGAATTGAATAATGGTTTACACCAAAGAGAACCATGTAAGTTTATTTTTAAATTGCAGATGTTTTAAAGACAGAAACTCTCCAAGTGCATGCGTAGGTTAGTGACGTTCAATGTGAGCACCATTAATAGTAATGCACTTGAATTGCAGATGTATTGCTTTTTAAAAATGTTTTCGAATTATAAAAATTGAATGAAATATTTTGAAACAATGCATTATTCTTCATTCACTAAATGTTTAACACATAAATATAAATAATAATTTTAATAAATTTTAAAGGCATTATTTTAACCTTATTTATTTCTTCTTTCTACTATTTTTGTTAACCATGACTGATTTTATTTAAACAATGATTTCTTAGATGCTTTTTTAAAAATATATTTTGAAAAATTCATTTTTTAAAAATATGTCTTTGATTATTTTAAAAATGAAAATAAAATATTTAAGTAAACATTGTTATTATTCGTCATTCAATAAATGTTTGAGAAAAACATTAGAAAGAAAAAAAAAGTTTTTTAGCAATTATTTGTTAAACAAATTTTATTTTAAACTCATTTATTTCTTCCTTATTATTTATTTCTTCTAACCATGTTTGATTTTGTGTAAGTGCATTTAAACAAAGATGTTTTTAAAATATATTTTAAAAAAAATTGATCTTTTTAAATTTATCAAAAATATCAGAATTATAAAAATATTTAGAACAATGTATTATTATTAAATTGAATAAATTTTTTAACAATGTATTATATGCCACATTCAATAAATGTTTGAAGAACAACGTATAATTTTAGCAATTAATTTTAAGGAATTATTTTAACCTCATTTATTTCTGCCTTCTATTACTTCTATTAACCATAATTCATTTTGTTTAAATGCTTAGATGTTTTTGAAATGGTTTTTAATATATATTTTCAAAATTTATTTTTAAAAACTGTTTTCAATTCAAAAAAAAAATTAAAAGAAAGATAAAACAATTTTAAAAAGTAAAATAAAATAAAAAACCTAAATTTTCCATTTATGAAAAAAAGAATGAAAGTTTATGAACTTATTAATGGAAATTTTTAAAATATTCTAATTATTAACGCTAATTAAAAATGATATACAACCTTGTAAGGCTTCCCATTAATTTTTTCGACTGGACATTTTTTTTTTGCAATGAAAAAAAAATGCCCCGAAGTATAATTAAAAGTTTGAATTATAAAAATAAAGTTAAATGAAAAAAAGTGACGGAAATTATTTACACTTCTCGCTTCACTTTAATTGACAAAATAATAATCCAAACAAAACGCTTTTATAAGATGGTTACCGAAAATAATTTGCTCATTATTTCTACTACTGTGAATAGCTTCAATTAAATTTTAACGCAGAAGGATTAATAAGAAGAAAATTAATCTACTTTTTGCTTATTAAAAATGTTAATGATCTCGTGCATTTTTTTAAAGTTATTTATTATAAAAAATTGTTTTTTAAGAAGAATTGTTGAATTTTTTTTTTGCTGAAAACCAATTAACAATGAATATAAATATCGGAAAAAAGGTTTTTATTTCAAGTAAAAAAAAAAATTAATTTTCATTTTAAAAACTATAGTTTAAGGGGAAAAGTTGTAAAATATTACAAATTAAAAATTTAAGTGAAAATAAGTAATATTTTGTCTCTTCTTAAAAATGTAATTTTCTGTTTCATTCAAAAAAGTTTTTATTTAGTTGAAAGTTAATTTTATGCAGTTTATTTTTTTAACATTTATTAAAATTTCACAAAATAAAAGATTTTTTTAAAAAAAAAAAAAAGAAGACTATTTTTGTGTACCTTTGTATAAATCTTACGCTTTGTATGAATACACAATGCACATTCAAAAATGGGCTTTTTAATTATGTAAATTTATAATCAAAGTGGTTATCAGTTCAATAAATTTTCTTTCTCATTTTAAATAATTTATTTAAATCCTTCATTGTCATTCTTCATTGGCGTAACAGCCCCATGGTAGGCCAAGGCCGTCTGCTACTGGCAAATTTCGAAACAGGGTTTAGTTTGCAGCTCTACCTAGTTTTGCCGCTTTTAATATTTATTAAATTTTTACAAAATAAAGAATTAAAAAAAAAAAGAATGCTAGGATTCAGGTCCAGATTTTTGAACTTGAAAGTACCAAAACCAGCCAATTGGCCATTTTCAGAGCGCTAGCCAATAGGCCATCAGGCCTCAATTTCGAGTTTTTATTTTTGCGGGGTATGGTTGTCATTCCTATAGCCTACAGTCATATTAGACTGTGATCTACGGTTTAAAGTAGATTCCGAACCATTACAAACATCCATGCCACACCCCCGACGTTTCGAACATAAATTTTCTTTCTCATTTTAAATAATTTGCTTAAATTCTTCATTGTCATTCTTCATTGGCGTGACAAAGCCCCATGGTAGGCCAAGGCCGTTTCGTTTTACTGGCAAATTTCTTGAAATATTCAAGTTTTTGCAGCTCTACCTAGTCTTGCAGCTTTTAATATTTATTAAAATTTTACAAAATAAAAGAATTAAAAAAATAAATGCTAAATTCGAAGCTCCAGATTTTGAACTTGAAGCCTGTAGTACCAAAAGCCATTGTTGGCCTTTTTTTTTAGCTAGCTAATCGTTTCATCAGGCCGATTAAGCTAAAAAAGAATAGTTTTCAAAGCTGTTCCATTTTTACGGGGCATCTATTTATTCCTTTAAAGTCATATTAGACTGTGATCTACGGTTTATGGTGGATTCCGAACCACCACAAACATCCATGGCCTCCCCGACGTTCGAACATGAAACCATATGGGAACCGTTTGACTAAGATTGTCCATCAGGCTCAGATTGTGCAAATCAAAAAAGGACACTTTTATGAGTGTAGATAAAAATAAAATTAATGAAACCTTTCTTGAAATATTCAGGTTTTTATGTATTTATGTATATTAATTTTTAAAATTTTACTTATATAGAATAATGAAATGAATGAAAAATAATAAAAAGGTAAAATTAATTTTTTTTGTTATAATGCTAAATTATATTTCATATTATATACGCATATATATATATATATAATAAAATTATATAAAATGAAAAGCTAAAATTAATAATTTTTTAAATTCATATAAAATATTAAAAAAAAAATTTAAAAATTACATAAAATAAAAATATAAACCTAATAATATTTTTAAATTATATTAAATAAAAATATAAAATTAATAATTTTTAAAAAATTATATAAAATAATATATAAAATAACTGAATGCTGAAATGATTTTTGTATTTGTGATGGGACAACTACTTAACGCGTCTATGGTGTCGGTGAAAGTCTTGAGAAATAGGGTCCTGGAATATTTAAGTGTTACTAGTGGGGACATCTGGCAGCCAACCTGATCTCTTAATCCTTCAGAGCATCTTGGGTTACACCGACACACAACAGTCTTTATCTGTAAGTAAATGTCGGTACTCAACGCGGGATCAACCGGTACTACTGAGAGAAATGTTATGCAACTTTATACGAAGTTTTGGTGATCAGCAGCAATGCGATGACTAGAAATTTGCTAGGATGTCATTTTCAGATCTTTATATTGGTTAATTTTTATTTATAGATTTTTCCTCAATAATGGCATACATTAAACAACAAAGATTCAGTATGAATAAAAGTAAGCTATTTCATTTTAAAGACCACCATAGTTTTCTTCCCATCATGTGTACCTCATCATTTTCTGCCCCGATCATGTGTATCTCATCATTTTCTGCCCCATCATAAAAGCTTGTATTTTCTACACTACAAGATTAAGTCATTCCCCTGGAAAGCGTATGTGCCAAAGAATTAGTCTTTCAAATCAATTAAATCACCGAAATTAATTGAAATGAAAATGATTTGTTCCACGATTTCAAAGCACCACTCAATATTTTCTAATAATGAATTTATAATAAATGTTGTACAAACAAAACAGCAAATACATACAGACATTTAAAAGACAATCTAAAAAACAAATAGATGTGACAGGAGCAAATTTATGTCAAAATTCATTTCTTTCTTTCAGCCACTTCTCTTTTGCTAGTTTAATTCTAACTATTTATAATAACCAAGCAAGAAAGTCAACTTACAATCTGATCTGGCATTTTCAATTTTCTAACTTTTTATTATGTGAGCTTGAGACGTGGTATCAGTTTGCTAAGTTCAGAACGGAGAAAAAAATTCCTCCTGATTCTTTTCTCAGCTTAACATTTGAATTAGCTCAAGATATACGTTCACTAAATATCAGTTCAAGATATATGTGATTTGGTATTAGAATATTGCAAGATCTATGCTGTATTTTTCTTATTAAAAGCTTAAGACTCAGAAAGCTGAGGTAACCAGCGGTTGAGGCAATACTGAAGACGGCTGGTATTTTAAATAATAACTCATATTTTAAAGGCAAAAAATCAATCTAGTATGGCTAAAAAAAATCGTCTTTTAGAACATTCTGTATCTCATGGTATCTCTGCATGGCATTAAATATCTCCGAAAATTGAAGACATGGGAAGATGCATCAGCCTTACCCACATATTTCTGTGAGGATGTTCTTTAAATTGTGGTGACCAAATGCAGATGCAGGCTTCTTTATTGTGCACATTGGAAAAATTTAAAACTGATACCTATCTTTCCCTTCTAGAAAGTGATTCCTCTTAGGTCAAACTTCTTCTTCATCGCCACCAACAGCCCCATGGTGGGCCAAGGCCGTCTGCCTACTAACAGATCTCGAGACAGGCGATGTTTCTTTTTACGGGGTAGTGTTGTCAGCCCTACGACCAACAATCATATTTGATATTGATCTATGGTTTACGATGGATTACGAACCACTACAAACATCCATAGCAGGACCGAGGACTCGATCCCGAAACCTGTGGCACCGAGAACTAGTCACTCAGCCATCAGGTCTTTAGGTCCAACAGCTTACGAAAGCACACAAAAACAGTTCAGCAAGGAATTTTCTGGGTTAAATGCTTAACATTAAATTTAATAACTTTCATTAATTTAATCTTAAAATAGACTATATACTTTTAGTGTAACGCATACTTTTTAGTGGGGACAATATATGTATAAATGTGACAATTTCAACATGTGACAATATACTTTTTAGTGGATCAATCACGTGACAGATTTTCTGATTTACCTCAAATATAACACAAAAAAGTGTGTCAATTTTTCTTAAATATCGGATAGTTTGGTTTGGTTTTGTCACTCTACGGTCATCGTGTGCACACAGACCGGGACCTACAGTTTAACATTAGTTCCGCACCACTCATAAATATCGGATGAAGAAATATTAAAAAAATTTTGTTTCGCTCCATATATTGGTGAAATGCTGAAAACAACATGGATAATGCCGAGTTTACTACAAACCTCCCAAAAATGTGTAAAGTTGCTTTTCAGTGTTCTTAAAAAAATTTTAAAATAGTAATAAAGGTAAATTTTATTATTTTGAATAAATAAAAAAAATCATGATTACTAAAATAAAAAATGTATTAGTCTTAAAACGTATTAGTGTGTTAGTATAAGTCTTGCAACCAATTTTTACATGGCAAATTTCAACACCCTATCAAATTAGATTGAGTTCGGATAAAATTCTAAGTTTGCTTCAAATGTAAAGAAAAACTGCAAATGCTGCGAAACTGTTTCAGAAACGTCGACTTGCGGTGAAAAATAATATCGGCAGCGAAGAACTTTAAATCGGTCCGCACTTAAATTGTCAACCCTACACCCAACGCTCTTCATCATATTAGGCTGGGACCTACTGCTTAAAGTGGATTTCGAACCACTACAAACATCTATGCCACCGCCGGTAATCGAACAAAAAACCAGTGGCACTGAGCACCAGACATTCGGTCATTCAGGCCCTACCTCAAATATAACACATACGTGTATCAATTTCAATATCTAAATGAGAAATATTAAAAAATTTTTCCATACATTAGCAAAATGCTGCAAATATTATAGATTATGCATACAAAGTATAGATAACGTTTATTTCGAAACTTCCATAAATATAGTATAGATAATGTTTACTACAAACCTTCCATAAATGTGTAAAGTAGTTCTTCAGTGTTTAACATAAGAAATCTAAATATAGTAATAAGGTATTATCTTTTTATTAAAAGATATATTACTTTGAATAAATAAAAAATTATTATTACTAAAATAAAAAAAGTATTGTATAAAAGTCTTAACCAATTTTTTATGGGAAATTTCAACACTCTATCAAATTAGATTGAGTTCGGATAAAATTCTAAGTTGCTTCAAATGTAAAGAACCGAATTTCAAATGCTGCGAAACTGTTTCAGAAAAATCGAACTTGCAGTGAAATAATATCGGCTCTTTAAATCGGTCCCTCCTTCCCTTTAATTCGCTCAAACGATCCTTCGCGTGTCCAACTCGTATTTCAACTGAAGCATTCCGATACTGCTGCACTGGCAGCGAGCAATAAAGCAGAAATCTCGTCTGCAAAAGTCCATTTCGAACAACCCTTCGATGACAAGTCGAAGAAATATTTGCATTTATTTGTGTAACGAGCTTCATTTGTTCCCTTCTCCAAAGGTTATCATGAAATTAGGGATTATCTGTTCGATCTTCATTCACAGGTCGAGAAACAATTGCAGAGGAAATGTGAACTATACCATGAGGTTGTCCCATCGTCATTGGTGATAGCCATGGGCTGAGGAAGTGTCGAGGTCTTGTTGGAAGTGAGGGAAGCTGACCCTCCCCCTTGGCGGATTTTCTTAAAGGAGGTTTTTTGGAGAAGGTGGAAGGGTGTTCTGCGACAAGTCGACCAGTTTGTTATTCTTTTTTTCTCTGGTGACCAAATAGGACGAAGGTTTCGCCTGTTACATTCGCCTGTTTGGGGTTTCGTGTATCACGCTGTGTGATAATTAAAGTCTGCCACAAACACGTATTTTTAGATTCGTCCATATACTCAGAACTCTGAAAATCTCCATCCTTATAGTGAACTGTTCTTATGAAACAAATTTAAATCCTTACTTTTCATTTTTGTAAATAATAAATTATAATAATCAGAGTTCTGTATTTGTATATATAGAGTGCTTGTAAATAAAAATTAAAGTGTTCCCATGATCTTGAAAGTGGCCCTCTTCTTGAAGCCGTTATAGGTCTAGTATGAGGCCGAAGCGTTACACCACCATTTGACAATAAACTTCTTCTTTAATGGGTTAATGGCGTGACGTTTTTCTGATTTACCTCAAATGTAACACAAATGTGCTAAAATGTATTAATAATGACGAATCTACTACAAATCTTCCATAAATGTGCAAAATTGTTTTTCAGTGTTTTAAAAAGATATCCAAAAAAAATTGTAGTTTTTTATTACTTTAAATAAGTAAAAAAATTTATGGTAACTAAAATATTAAAATGTATCGTATAGAAGTCTTAACCAATTTTTAAGGAAATTTCAACACCCTATCAAATTAGATTGAGTTCGGATAAAAATTCCAAGTTCCACTACAGATTTCAAATGTAAAGAACCAAACTGCGAATGCTGCGAAACTGTTTCAGAAACGTCGAAGTTGCAGTGAAATAATATCGGCAGCGAAGCACTTTAAATCGGTCCCTCCTTCCCTTTAATTCGCTCAAACGATCCTTCGCGTGTCAACTCGTATTTCAACTGAAACATTCCGGTACTACTGCACTGGCAGCGAGCAATAAAGCGAAATCTCGTCTGCAAAAGTCCATTTCGAACAACCCTTCGATGACAAGTCGAAGAAATATTTGGAACATTCGAGTAACGAGCTTCATTTGTTCCTTCTCCAAAGGGTTCGATCGTTAAGATTATTTCTGTCGCCCCCTTATCTGGCAGCAGGAGTCGATTACGATTCCTACTGGATCGAAAGAGGTGAATCGATTCCGATGACATGGCTACTATCGTAATCGGCATTTGCTGAGGTTTTGCGAGCAGAATGAGATGGAAACATTTTCCGGTTTTTGTTTGGTTAAGTACTAAATGACAGGTTATTGGTTTGCGGGAACATAAAAATTCTTTTGTGAGCCAAAATTTGAGATATTTTTGGCGAGGAAAATTGAATTTATGTGATTTTTTTTATTTTTGAAATCAAAATAAAATGTTATGCGTTCGTTGCACGATATGTGTTGTGCAAAATGATATAAATCTTAAAAAAGTAAGAAAAATATATAAATTGTGATTAAATTGAATTGACATTAGTATTATCATAAATAATTCGTAATATATTTGATAGATAAAATGAAATCAAAATAAAATATTATGCGTTCGTTGCACGATATGTGTTGTGCAAAATGATATAAATCTTAAAAGAGACAAAAATCGTGAAAAATTGATATTATTATTATTATCATAAATAATTCGTAATAGTTTTGGTAGATAATATCATAAATAATTCGTAATAGTTTTTTGGTAGATAATGTCATAGATAATTCGTAATAGTTTTGGTAGATAATATCATAAATAAATGACGATATAACATTAATTCAAATAAGTTATACCGGAGTTTTATATCATTAAGATGCCCTAATGTCTCTATGCAGGGGGAATGAACCCCATAAAATTATAGATTACGTTGCTTTTTTGAAATCAAAATAAAATATTATACATTCGTTGCACGATGTGTTGAGCAAAAATGATATAAATCTTAAAAAAAAAAAAAAAAATCGTAAAAAATTGATATTATTATTATTATCATAAATAATTCGTAATAGTTTTGGTAGATAATATCATAAATAATTCATAATAGTTTTGGTAGATAATATCATAAATAATTCGTAATAGTTTTTGCTAGATAATATCATAAATAAATGACGATATAACAATAATTCAAATAAGTTATACCGGAGTTTTATAACATTAAGATGCCTAATGTCTCTATGCAGGGAATGAACCCCATAAAATTATAGATTACGTTGCTTTTTTGAAATCAAAATAAAATATTATACATTCGTTGCACGATGTGTTGAGCAAAATGATATAAATCTTAAAAGAGAAAAAAATCGTGAAAATTGATATTATTATTATTATCATAAATAATTCAATAGTTTTGGTAGATAGTATCATAAATAAATGACGATATAACATTAATTCAAATAAGTTATACCGGGTTTTATAACATTAAGATGCCTAATGTCTCTATGCAGGGAATGAACCCCATAAAATTATAGATTACGTTGCTTTTGAAAACAAAATAAAATATTATACATTCGTTTGCACGATGTGTTGAGCAAAAATGATATAAATCTTAAAAAGAGAAAAAAAAATCGTGAAAATTGATATTATTATTATTATCATAAATAATTCGCAATAGTTTTGGTAGATAGTATCATAAATAAATGTCGATATAACAATAAATTAAATAATTCAAATAATTCAATAAATTCAAATAAGTTGCATCGAAATTTTAATACATTAAGATGCCTAATGTCTCTATGTAGAGAATAAACAACATAAAACTACAGATTACGGTGCTTTTTGAAATCAAAATAAAATATTATGCCTTCGTTGCACGATATGTGTTGTGCAAAATGATATAAATCTTAAAAAAAGGAAAAAAAAAAATCATGATAAAAAATTCAATTGAAATTATTATTATCATAAATAATTCGTAATAGTTTTGGTAGAATAATATCATAAATAAATGACGATATAACATTAATTCAAATAAGTTATGCCGGAGTTTTATAACATTAAGATGCCTAATGTCTCTATGCAGGGAATGAACCCCATAAAATTATAGATTACGTTGCTTTTGAAATCAAAATAAAATATTATACAATCGTTGCAAATGATGTGTTGCGCAAAATGATATAATCTTAAAAAGAGAAAAAAATCGAGAAAAATTGATATTATTATTATTATCATAAGTAATTCGTAATAGTTTTGGTAGATAGTATCATAAATAAATGTCGATATAACAATAAATTCAATAATTCAAATAATTCAATAAATTCAAATAAGTTGCATCGAAATTTTTAATACATTAAGATGCCTAATGTCTCTATGTAGAGAATAAACAACATAAAACTACAGATTACGGTGCTTTTTGAAATCAAAATAAAATATAATGCCTTCGTTGCACGATATGTGTTGTGCAAAATGATACAAATCTGAAAAAAGAAAAAAAAATCATGATAAAATTCAATTGAAATTATTATTATCATAAATAATTCGTAATAATTTTGGTAGATAATATCATAAATAAATGACGATATAACAGAAATTCAAATAAGTTATATCGGAATTTTTACATTAAGAGGCAATGTCTCTATGAAGGAATGAACACCATAAAATTATAGATAACAGTGCTTCTTCGTTAGTTCCAGGTATCGCTCTACGGGGATTTTTAGCACATTTAGGCTAGTAGAATGGGAGTTATAGTTTAACGTGGATTCGGAACCGCTCAAACATCCATGCCACCGCCAGAATTCGAATCTATAGCCTGTGATACCAAAGGCCAGTCGCAGTTCGAGGAGGAGGAGGTTAGTATGAATTTCAAATGCAACGTTTAAGAGGGCTCTTTCCAAATTAGAGTGGCCCAATGCAAGTGCAAAGCAGCATATCTTATGTGCGTCCTAGATAATTTTTAATTTGCAATGTATATGCCGTTATAATAGCGAATGACCTTATTTAAGTGACCAGTAACTATATTAAGGTCACTTAAAATATATTTATTATGAACTTAAATCTAAGAATTCTCAAAATTAAATTAATAATATATGTATATATATATGTATATATATATATATATATATATATATATTCACACATCAAACATATGACATACCAAAGCATTAAAGATTGATACGGTTATATATGTGCAGTAGCACTTTCATTCATTTATGAAAGTGAAAATTATTTAAATTGAAAACTATTTAGAAACCATTTCAAACATTTGAATGTCAAACCTATGGCAGTTGAAAACTATTTCAAACATTTACATATATATGAGGACACTGCATTTTGAAAAATAACTAATTTTTAGAAATATTCACTAATCTGGCCAAAGAGATCTGATGATTAACGAGTGGGGCTTCTGAATTGAGAAAGCACTGTTATAATTCCAATCAGAACAAAAGTTCTCGCCTTGTAAGTAATTGACGTATTCTTAAAATGAGTGTAGAAAAAAATAAATCGATATATTTAACGTCCATCAAATTTTGCATGACAAAAAATTATGGAATGCATTCATGCGATTAGTGTAATCTATTCACAAAATATGTCACAAAAATTCGTATATGCTTTTTTAAATGACAGTTATATGGCTTACCATATGCTACTTAAATTGTCTCTCTTAAAAGTAAGTTATTTATTTATTTTTCTTTTTGTAAAAAAATATATTTCTTTGCGACCTTCTAAATTAATTAAAGACAAAAACGGCTGTAAAACATTTAATATTACACATTACACACACATTAAGATCAAGAAAACGACATTTTACGTATTGGAGAATAATAGAATAAAAAAAGATTGATGGATGGTTAATGTAATCAATACATGTAGTTTCGTGATAATCATTAGAATGCAGTTTCGAAAATTCATGAAATTTTTTAATGGTTATATAATGATGGGTATCATCGGATTTATTTTATTGAGATCCATTGTTTAATATGTACCATCTCAATTGCTGTAATTAGTGGAGTACTGTTGAAGAAGTGTAACACGCGGGACATATAATTTTAAGATGAATTCATATTCAAATTAATAAAAAGATCCCAAAGAAAAATCTGCGAATTCTAAAGAAACATTGTCCCCTTGTGGAAGCATTATGTAAATCCTCTTTTCTAGCTTTTGTTAAACTTGTGAATTTCTGTCAGTATGGTTAATGTTTGCGTTTTGTATTTACTATTTGTACATTGGAACATAATGGTGTATTATCGTGATTTAGATTAATATCTTCATTATTTTTCCACAATAACTTTTTTGTATCTTAGCATTATATGCTATTTTTCTATTCAGCTTTGTCATGAATTATGTATATTTGTTTGTTTATAGCGCGCGAGTATGACTTCTTCTGTTTTGTATGTAAGGTGTAGAAAGAGCAAATCTAGGTTGCCTTATTTCAATTGCTTGTAAGTGAACAGGTTTCAAAGGTCACAGGTTTTACAGGTTCAATGAAATAATAATAATAATTGATAAATAAAGCAATGTCTGAAAAAAATTTAATTCCCTAGTAATTGTTTTCAAATAAATGCTTTAAAATTATTTTGTACCTGAATGGCAATTGTTTTCTCATGGTTTTAAAACAAAACAACATTAGGCAATATTTAAATACACAACTATGCTTTTCCTCATCAACCAGTATATCCAAATCGATACGATTCAATTCTGAATGAATACAGATCATAAAAAGTCCAAATCCTTCACTCTCAAAATAAAGCAATTCCACATCCCCACCCGCAAACCCCCAACTCCATCAAAACCCAAAGTTCAATACCCCCCCTTAACCAAAAACCATCATACAAACTCTTGCGCAAATTTGCATTTCCGTTTTAAAGGGACAATACCCGAATCAAACAAACTTCATGCGTGTGTGTACCCAAGGCTCCAAGAACCCATAAAATACCCAAATAATCCACTCAAGAGCACAGGGCAATATCTCCGGGAACTTAAATTTCCGGAAACAAACATGGCACTCATTTCGGCAGTTTTCCCGCTTTTAACGAGTTACGTCTGCGTGCCTCTCTCCACAGAATATTGTTTTCTTGAATTTTTCCAACGGAACGGAGACACTCGTATTCGGTTTGGAAATAAAAACCGAACTCTTACGAGGGGAAAATAGGGAAACAAACTTCCCCCAAACGGGCACTTAAAGGGATTCTTTCATTTAAAGGCTTTGCTGTTTTTGGTTGGGACTTTTTCCCCTAAACAAACGGAAGGGAAATAAAGAAATCAGGAATGGTTACGGGAAGCAAGAGCCGTTTGATTATTATTTCGGAAAGCGTAATGAAATAAAAGATGGAAGAGCTTGTTCGTGGGCATCGGGACTGGTTTGTTTGAATGTACTTTGGGTTATTTTGCCCAGTGGTTCATATTCTAATTCAACATAGAATCTGGATTGTGGATTATATCATCTGCATACATACAGTTGCAAGTGCTGTCTTTTAATAAAACCGATATTAAACAAGAGTTAAAATTGATTATAATTGATTCGAATACTTGCTATTGCAACGGTGAAAAAAATATCAACACTATGGATTCTATTCAGTTATAGAAAACATCTACTTTATAACAGAAAACTGATGTGTAACTAGACCTCAAAATGTAACTTTAAATTCAATAATTTTTCTTATTTATAGAGATAAATAATGAAACAAATAATTAAAAGAATTTACAACGAATAAAAACCAATGTCTAAAACAATATTTCATTCCTTAGTAACTTTTTAAAAATAAATGATTTAAAAATATTTTGTATCTACTAGGACATTTATTTTCACATAATTAAAAAAAAAAAAAAAAACGACATTAGACAATATTTAAAATTGATTATTATTGATTCCAATAATTGCTATTGCAACGGTGAAAAAATATCAACAATATCGATTCTAATAAGCTAAAGATAACATTTACTTTATAATAAAAAAATTGATGTGTAGCTAGAGTTCAAAATTTAACTTTGAATTCAATAATCTTTCTTATTTATATAGATAAATAACGAAACAAATAACAAGAATAATTGACAAATAAAGCAATCTATAAAAAAAATTTAATTCCCTTTGTATTTTTTTCCAAATAAATGCCTTACTTTTTTTTTGTATTTACCAGAACAATTGTTTCCTCATGGGTTTTTAAACAAAAAAGACATTAGACAATATTTAAATACAGGAAGTATGCTTTTTCTCATCAACCAGTATATCAAAATCGATACAATTCAATTCTGAATGAATACAGCTCATAAAATCCCAAATCCTTCGCTCTCAAAATAAAGCAATTCCACATCCCCACCCGTAAACCCACAACTCCATCAAAACCCAAAGTTCAATACCTTCTCTTAACCAAAACAATCATACAAACTCTTGCGCAAATTTACATTTCCGTTTTAAAGGGGGCAATACCCGAATCAAACAAACTTCATGCGTGTGTGTGTACCCAAGGCTCCAGCAACCCATAAAATACCCAAACAATCCACTCAAGAGCACCGGGCAATATCTCCGGGAAACTAAATTTCCGGAAACAAACATGACACTCATTTCGGCATTTTCCGCTTTTAACGAGTTACGTCTGCGTGCCTTTCTCCACAGAATATTGTTTTCTTGAATTTTTCCAATGGAACGGGAGACACTCGTATTCGGTTTGGAAATAAAAACCGAACTCTTACGAGGGGAAAATAGGAAACAAACTTCCCCCAAACGGGCACTTAAAGGGATTCTTCCATTTAAAGGCTTTGCTGTTTTTGGTTGGACGTTTTCCCCCTAAACAAACGGAAGGGAAATAAAGAAATCAGGAATGGTTACGGGAAGCAAGAGCCGTTTGATTATTATTTCGGAAAGCGTAAGGAAATAAAAGATGGAAGAGCTTGTTTAGTTGGCATCGGGACTAGTTTGTTTGAATGTACTTTGGGTTGTTTTGGCCAGTGATTCATTTTTCTAGTTCAACATGGAGTCTGGATTGTGGATTATATCATCTGTATACTACTGTGCCCATAAAAGTAAGATCAATTTTAAATTTAAATTTCCTGATCATATGGAATTTCAATTTTTTTCTTTTAGGTTATTGGCACTGTCCTTGACATCTGTGTGAAACTTCACGTCAAAACATTCATTTGTGTTTGAGTTACGCTTGGCTTTGTGAGACGCTAAAAAGAGATCTCAGCCATTTTGAAATGTCTGAATTAATCGAGCAAAGAACTTGCATTCAATTTTGTATGCGGAAACGTATAGAATGTTGCAGAAGACATTCGAAGAACATTCCTATATCGGAATGAAATGTTTAGAAAATCTTTTTTTTTTCCCAAATTTATTTCATCGCCTTCAAAGTAATCCCCTACGGACGCTATGCACTTATGTCAACTTATTTTCCAAACCTCAATGCATGCTAAAAAGTCATCGACAGGGATGGCCTTCAAAGCGCACGCCGATTCACGTCGAATCTATTCAATCGACTTAAAATGGTGTCCCCGCAGAGATCTTTCGAGAATACGGTGGTTGTGGAACGATATGGTTTCATTTTTGGCAAAACGGTCACGAAGAATTAATGCAGTGTGAGCAGGCGCATTCATTGTTTTCGGTACCAATCGATATTTTACGCATTTGTGGCCCAAAATGGAATTGACCGCTCTTTTTGAAATTCCAATATCATAAGCAAGGTCCAAATCTTAAAATTTTTGGACGCGAACTTTGTCGGTTGAGGTGGATGAGAGGACTCTTCGTCTTCAGCACGTTTTTTGCTTTCTTTGAACTGTTTAAACCACTTGTAAACATTTCTTTCCGATATAGCAATATTCACCGAACGCCTCACGTAACATTCTACACATTTCCGTACACGTATATGCATTCCGCAAAAAACAAAGTTCTTTGCTGAATTAATTCAGACATTTCAAAAATTCGCGGAATCAGTTTTAGCGTCTCACAAAGCCAAGCGTAACTCAAACACTAATGAATATTTTGACGTCAAATTTCACATAGATGTCAAGGACAGTGGACAGGTGGCTGCCATCTAAAAAGAAAAAAAAATTGAAATTTCATAAGCTCCGGGAATTTTAAATTGAAAATTGGTCTTACTTTTGGGACACAGTAGTATGTTGAACTTAGAATATGAATCACTGGGAAAAGTAGATTCAAACAAACCAGTCCCGATGCCTACGAACAAGTTCTTCCATCTTTTATTTCCTTACGCTTTCCGAAATAATAATCAAATGGCTCTTGCTTCCCGTAACCTTTCCTGATTTCTTTATTTCCCTTCCGTTTGTTTAGGGGAAAACGTCCAACCAAAAACAGCAAAGCCTTTAAATGGAAGAATCCCTTTAAGTGCCCGTTTGGGGGAGTTTGTTTCCCTATTTTCCCCTCGTAAAAGCTCGGTTTTTATTTCCAAAACCGAATACGAGTGTCTCCGTTCCATTCGAAAATTCAAGAAAACAATATTCGGATAGTGGCACGCTCTCGTAACGTAACTCGTTAAAAGCGGGAAAACTGCTGAAATGAGTGCCATGTTTGTTTCCGGAAATTTAGTTTCCCGGAGATATTGCCCAGTGCTCTTGAGTGGATTGTTTGGGTATTTTATGGGTTGCTGGAGCCTTGGGTACACACACACGCATGAAGTTTGTTTGATTCGGGTATTGCCCCTTTAAAACGGAAATGTAAATTTGCGCAAGAGTTTGTATGATTGTTTTGGTTAAGAGAAGGTATTGAACTTTGGTTTTGATGGAGTTGTGTGTTTTCGGATGGTGTGGAATTGCTTCATTTTGAGAGAGGAGGATTTGGGATTTTATGAGCTGTATTCATTCAGAATTGAATTGCATCGATTTTGATATAATGGTTGATGAGAAAAACGGTAGTTGTGTATTTAAATATTGTATAATGTTGTATTGTTTAAAAACCACGAGAAAACAATTTTTCTCGTAGACACAAAATAATGTTAAAGCATTTTTTTTGAAAAAATACTAGTGAATGGTTTCTTTAGGCATTGCTTTATTTGTCGTGAATTATTATTATTATTTTTCATTATTTATCTCTATAAATAAGAAAAATATTGAATTTAAAATTACATTTACATTTACTTTACAATAGAGAACTGATGTGTAACTTCATACTAGTTTTCTATTCTAAAGTAGAAGTAGAAGTAGATGTAAATGTAACTTCACATCAATTTTCTATTGTAAAGTAGATGTAAATGTAACTTCACATCAGTTTTCAATTTTAAAGGGAATATAGATCTCTCGTTGATTAGAATCAATCTTGTTGATCACTCTCAAGATATTTTTACCAAAGCAATAGGAATTTTTCAAAACATGTTTTCAACGCCTGTTTTATCTCCAAAATGTACTATGTTAATATATAGAATCTTCTTCTTCTTCTTCTTCATTGGCGCAACAGCACCATGGTGGGCCAAGGCCGTCTGCCTACTGGCAGATTTCGAGATAGGGAGAATTTCTTTTCACGGGATAAGGTTGTCAGCCTACACCCAACGTCTATAGTCATCAGACCAGGACCTACTGTTTAAAGTGAATTCGAACCACTACAGGCATCCATGGCACCGTCGGGAGTCGAACTCGAAACCTGTGTCAGTGAGGGGCCAGAGCACTAGTCATTCGACCATCAGGCCCCAGAAATTAAGAACTGGTATATTTAATTCGCTTCCTTGATTTCATTTTAATAAACTACTACTTAGACCACATAACTAGGGCTCATCCGATAAACGAATTACTGAAAATGACATTCGCCGGATGGATAGGACAGTCACAGGACCAAATTAAAACCCTATAGAGAACATTTGAGATGATCTTGGTAGATCACTTGCAATTAAAATAAATCACTGGCATCTTCCACTTCCCAGAATCCCTCAATATCTGAAAATAGCATTGTTGAAGGTTTGGTTTGTCGCTCTACTGTCATTTTGTGCACACGAAGGCTAAATAGACCGGAACCTACAGTTTAATTTGGATTCGAATCACTAACAAACATCCATGCTACCACTACAAATACCCATCCAACATCCAGTTTTAGAATCTGAAGCCTATGGTACCAAAGGCCAGAGCGCAAGACAGTTGGCCACTAGGCAACCGTATAGTTGAAGGAATAGGACTGCCTGCAACAAAAATTCACAAACTGTGACAGAGATTGATAACCAGCCTGATTTTACGTAGGAATTTATTTTATGTGAATAATATAAGAGTAAAAGACCAACACATCACGATAACCAATTTGGGTGTTAAATATTTTTAGCTCTATTTTAGAACTGACGCTAATAAGTATTACGCATTATCATACATGTACTGGTGCCATTACTGCGGTGTGACTGTCAATTTTATTATTTCACCATATGTACGCACATAGTTTCATTATAATCTGCCCAATAGTTCTGAAAATAATCGACTAAAAATGAGAATATTCTAAATTTTCGAATATCACTGCAATTCTGTTAAATATAGATAATAATAAGGTAAGAGTAATAATTTCATTCATACATTTGAGCAAACAAAAAAAAAACCAACAGTATTTTCAGCACTGAGCACTATCGCGACACTAGATGGCGCCAGGAGCTCAAAATGAAATTTCAATCTAACAATAAAAATTCAGGATTTTATTTATAATAATTATTGAAAACTATATCATGATTTATAGGTGCGGGTAAAAATTAAATACTTAAAAAATTGCACCTCTAAATATTATATTTTTGATATCATATAGAAAAATACATATGACCAAATATCTTTTATTATAAAAATGTATAAAATTTGAATATCTACATTTAGATTTCATATTCTAAAATGCCTTTAGATGCATCTTTGTTTTCATAAAATTCAGAATAATATTTCAATAAACATTTTGGAAAATACTTTAATTATTTTGGCAGCAGAAAAAAAAATTGCAAGTAGCAAATAAAGTTTCGTTTCTTAACTAATAAACGGTTGATATATTTCAAATATTTATATGTAAAGAAAATTTACAAAAGTGCTATTTTTTGCACAGTATTAGGGAATAAAACCATTTGCGTTATTAAACGTATATATTTTATCAATTTATTCTTATAATTTTAAAAGCATACAAGAAATCTATAAATTTTAAAAACTAAATCTTAATATTTTAAGAATATTTACAGTCATATACTTAAAGAGATATAGCGAAGTATTAACTGTAATTACAAGAACCGATTTTAAAAGTAATCTTTTGACGGTTTGTCACTCTACGGTCATTTTATGCACACTTTGGGCTAATTAGATCAGGACCTACAGTTTAACATGATTCCGAACCACTCACAAACACCCATGCCACCACCAGGATTCCAATCTGAAAACCCTGTGGTACGAAAGCCCAGAGCGCTAGCCAATTGGCCACCAGGCCCATTTTTTATGAAGGAACAAACTAATACTTAAAAAAAATTAAGACGAAATGATATCACGAAACCGGAACAAAATTGCTTAATTTCCTTCTAAGAAAAACTTGACTTTGTTTGTAGTTCTAATGAATCTGGCAATACAGAGACAGTTAATTTTTAAGCCATAAGTATGCCGTGCACCGCTATTACTCATTTAGCCCCACCCAGGGGGGTACGTGTAGCTTGAAGATATGCTATGGACGCTAAAAACACTACCCCCACAACGTTCTACGATCTTATTCGACGGGACCTACGGTTTAAAGTGGATTCTGAACCACTGCAAACATCCATGGCACCGTTGGGAGATGAACCCAAAACCTATGGTACTTAGACGCCAGAGCGCTAGCCACTCGGCCAACAGGCCCCTAGAACATGATTTTTATTTCTGTAATTTAATTTATTTTGCTGCTCTAAATCGAATACTATATAATTATATATTATACATGTAAATATTCATGAAAATAACTTTCATTACGTAAAAGGCTTCATATTTCACAGTTTTGGGGTATAAAAACGCTGACACTATTACTTTTATTCAGCAGAATAAAAATGATCTTTAATATAAATGAACACAGTGGCGCTACTAATAGTTATGCTTAACAATTTTAATAGTTAATGGCAGAATCACTAATAAGCGATAAAACACGGCAATTAATAATTCATAATTAGTAGGAAAAAAAAACGTTAGTGAATGTTTCCTTAATCCTTTTTCATTAATAATTGAATTCAAACATTCCTTTCCTACAAAATAAAGTATTTAAAAGCAAATGAAATCCAGATAAACATGAATAAATGATGAATCCTCCACAATTACCCTGCATTCAAATATAAATTCGTTTTTACTTAATAAAACGACACATCCGAAATGTACAGTTTTCGTTTTTCAAAGAGTAAAGCATATTTCCACTGTAACTTTAACGTCAGTACGGAGATTAAAAAAAGCTTTTGTTATCAATTCTGGCAACGTAAAAATGCCTCCATGCGAGTGAGCAGTGGGTTCCTTCCGACTCAAGGTATGCAGCGTTAATATGGGGGGATGGCACTGATAAATCACATTTTCTAATTAAAAGACGGATACAATTAATTAATTTTTGCCGGTGTCCAAAATTTTATCGGAGCTGTGTGTTGCTTTTCTTATTAATTAATAAAATCTCTCAGTTTTTCTCTTTAGGGCAGGAGAAAATTTCATCTATTTTTGCGAAAGATGTCAATTTCGATACACTAATTAAAAATCCCGCAATGGAAAGTTGCGTTAATAATAATATATATGTTTTTTACTTTTCAATTTTGGCAACAGAGTTTTTCTCTCTTTTAATTTTCCTGTTTTGATAAGCTTCGTAGTGAAGCGTGTTTTCAGTTTGTAATCTTGCTGCGCTTTAATATTCATGAATTTTTTTTCTTTTTCGCACAATGAAAAAAAAAAAATGAAAATATTCTTTTGTTTATTATTTTCAGCAACGCTTTTAATCAAAAATGGTACTCAAATAAATGAATTTAACATTCACCTGCTCTCAGTAAACGCCATTTTCGTACACAAATTAAAAAGTGAAGATAAATAACATATTATCATCATTGCACTTATTTAATTCCCTCACTAATATCTTATTTTTAATAAATAAACTCCAGATGGAAAACATTTTAAACATTTTCTTAAGAACCGTATTTGTTTCTGAGCCAGCGACATAGTTTTGAAATTTAATATTTGATTAGTGAGAGAATGATTATATAATAAAATGATAAAAGAAGGCTTTTAGAATACATTTTTTTTCTAATGCAGCTGGCAAACACTTAGACATCTATCTTTCATACTTTAAGGTAAGCGCAGCACCGCTGTTACTCATTTACAACTACCCAGGGGCACGTGTATCTTGAAGATAGGCTACGGACGCGAATAACACTACCCCCACAATGTTCTATGATCCTATTAGACAGAGACCTACGGTTTTGAAGCGGATTCTGACCCAGTCAGAAACATCCATACCACCGCTAGGATTCGAATCCGAAACCTGTGGTACCGAGGGCCAGAGAACTTGCCACTCGTCCATCAGGCCCCAAGAACTTGATTTTTATTTAACTAATTTAACTCATTTTGCTGCTCTAGATAGCTAATTGCTCTAATATTATACTTAAAATATTATTTTTTTCTCGAAAATAACTTACAATTCATAAAGCATTTCATATCACACAGTCAGTGTATAAAAATTTATACTATTACTTTTATTTTTAGCAGAATGAAAATAATCCTTATGATAAATGAACACAACGGCACTACTAATAGTTATGCTTAGCAATTTTAATAGTTAATGACATAATCAATAACAAGCGATAAAACACGGCAATTAATAATTCATAATTAGAAGGAAAAAAAAGAACGTTAGCTAATTTTTTCTTAATCCTTTTCATTAGTAACTGAATTCAAACATTTCCTTTCCTCCAAAATAAAGTATTTAAAAAAGCAAATGAAATCCAGATAAACATGAATAAATGATAAATCACTCGGCAATTACCCTGCATTCAAATATAAATTCGTTTTAATTAATAAAACGACACATCCGAAATGTACAGTTTTCATTTTCAAAGAGGAAAGTATATTTCCACTGTAGCTTTAACGTCAGTACGAAGATTAAAAAAGTTTTTGTTATCTGTTGAAAATGTCTCCATGCAAAGG